>SKCR01030493.1:0-227614 GCA_019454045.1 Zanthoxylum bungeanum
TTTTAGGCTCAATGCAGTCACGAGCAAAATGACATTTCTTACCACAGTTAAAACATTTAACCTTTGCCATATTTTTCTTTTTGGTAGGACATTTTCCTTTCCCATGTTGATTGGTTTTCTGTTTCTTTTCTGGCTTGGAAGAATTTTGTTCTTTTCCAACTGGAACCCACCACCATGAAATTTTCTTTTCTTCTTGAAACCCTCAGGTTTGCTAGTTTCTGTCATATACACTTCAGTATTTGACTTAGCGGCCGCGAGTCGGTCTCTTTCTAATTCAAGGTGACATTTAGCATCATCAAAGGTTTTGATGCTTTCATTATGGGTCAAATGCATCTTCATATGCTCCCAGCTATTTGGAAGAGAACGAATGACCGCTTGGACTTTTTGTTCATCCGTAAGAACATGTCCAGCATCCGCCAGTTCAGTAATCATGTTTGACATTTGCCTCAAGTGTTTTGACATAGTGAACTCATGACGTTTCTTGTATGTGTCAAACTTGATTGTCAGTGACCTGAGTTTGGTTATTGATGTACTACCAAATTTTCAGCTAGTGTGGACCACATGTCCTTAGCCATGTCATATTTCCTGAACTCTTTCATTAGGTCATTATCCATACTGCTCAGCAACGTAATGCGGGCAATTGAATTCTTTTTCTTCTAGGCCTCATAAGCCTCTCGGTCTCGCCTGTGTTGGGTCGTAGTGCCCTGTTCAGGTTCATCCATGCTCATTTTCAAAGTTTCAAGAACCTCTTGTCCTTCTAACACATATTGGATTTTCATGCTCCAAATTTCATAATTATCGCCATTCAGTTTCTCACCCTTGTTGAGTTCAGCAATAATGTTCTTTGTTGCGGAAGCCATTAAAAAACACAAAGTTTCTACAGACATTCATGCACAATTGTTAATACTTTTGACTTATTTTATCATGAAATAATTATGTTTAATAAGATTTTTCAATGGGGTTAGAGTCAAAAGGCCACTATGTGTCCAATCATCATCCAATTACCCAATGTAAAAATATTATCAACATAATCAATCATGTAAAATCATTTTCTAAAAATTACATAAATTTTTAGAACATCTTAATCATGCGACTATTGTACATACAATCATTGATTTAATTACATAAATTAAATTCAACATGAAACATTCATACATATAAATACAACATTTACATGCCGTAAAATAACACACAGAAACAACATGAAAGAAATTTATATTTTACAATAATAATTTTCCCAGTTGTAGAGTCTCAACTCATATATGTTTTTGGAATGAATCCTCAAACTCTTTGGGTAACTTGTAATTGATCTTGGACAGCCATGGAAAACCTATAGCAAATTTAGGATCCTTACAACGTTTCAGGGACATCGAAGGAAAAATATTATTATTTGCCTTATGTCGTAAATACTGAACCGCTAACCTTTCAATGGCTTTATTATAAGGAACATGTTTTTCCTCACGTTTTACTAATATCCAAATACGAGTAAGTTGTTTTTGCCATATTTTGGGGAGAGTGTTTCTCAGTAATATGAATCTATTCAGCTGTCCTATCCAATTACCTGCCCAGATAGACTCCTGTAACATGTTGTTGAAAGTGATGATATGTGAAATCATATCATCGCTTTGACTCATTCGATATTTATCTATTTCCATCAACATGTCTAATATCATCTCCTGGTCTGTGGGAGTCGTAATCACTTTTACAATTCTTCGAATAATCGCCATGATTTTTCTGCAACAAATACAAGAAAAAATCAATACAATGAAACAAAAAGTTACATTGACAAAAACAAACATCACAAAGATATTCATTTTCATAAACACAAAGTTTATGTGATAAAACAAATTTATCGTGGTCGATTAAAACATTTGGCACAAAGGATTAGACTTTTAACCATGACGGATCGGAATTACCGAAGCAAACCGATACAAACATGACCAACACGGGTCAACACGGATATCCATACGCCATTCACGCGCCGCATGAGTGGTTCACGTGCCTCCACATGCCTCCACGCGCCGCCACGCGCCGGCCACGGGCTCCCACTCGCCCTCACGCGCCGGCCAGCCTCGGTTTACTTCCACGCGCAGACGACACGTCGTCCGCTTGTTCGGTGGCCGTATGACATGTCATTTTAATCTAATACTGCAAGCCAACCTGTCGGTTAACATGAAGCGGACGACATGTCGTCCTTCTCGGTGTTATACGTACGACGTGTCATACATAAACCGGATGACATGTCGTCCCCAAACTAGGAAAACGTATGACATGACGTACAGTAAAAGCGGACAACATGTCGTCCTCTTCTCTAAGTAGTGGATGACATGTAGTACGGCTCTTCTGGGAGTGTTTTTCTGGGTAAAAATATATTCAACTAGCCAACTTCTAGGGTACATATCTTACTCAATTTTAATCCAAATTAAGCAAATGATATACCAAATTGAAGATCTCATGACCTATTTTTCAAAACATATTTGAACATGCGATTATCAATTTTCTACAGAGAGTTATTACAGCCCAAAGTTGGAAGAAAATCATTTTTTAAAAAATAAAAACCAGAAGCATTTTCAACATATTTCATGCATGTTCATGCAATTTTTGTGTAATCCAACTAGAATACATGCATTTAAGCTCTGATACCAATCTTAGGAATCATAATCCCTAATATATTTACATGTTTGTCCTCTTAGGATCTAACCATTCATGTATTACTAGTCCTAGATTTATTTACATGCTAATTGAAATAAATATATATTAACCACAACACAATTGCATACCTTAAACTTGTAGAGACATCTTAATCAAACTTAATTGATTGCTTAACTCAATAAGCAAATGGTCTTATTTATAAGAGGGAAACCAAGTCACTATTAGCTCATATGCATGGATTACTATTAATCCTTGATTACTATTTAATCACATGCATTGATTACTATGTAATCATATGTATTTGGATGCATAATGACTTTCTCTAACCCTTCCAAAAATGTTACCATCATGGGTGTACCATTTTTTCCCCATTTAACATTTTACTAATTGTTGTCACTTAACAACTCTTATTGTTACTTAATTATTTGATTAACAACTCTTGTTGTTTACTTAGTAATGAAATCATTACTAATTGTTGTTATTTAACAACACCACATAATTAACTTAATAATTTCCAACATGAAATTATTACTAATTGTTGTTATTTAACAACACTAAATAATTAACTTAATAATTTCCAACATGAAATTATTACTAATTGTTGTTATTTAACAACACCAAATAATTAACAACAATTAATTTCCAACAACTTTTATTCAATCAGTCGAATGACTTCTATAAATTTCTTTATTTCATATTTTTGAAAGACAATCAAATACTGCGAAAGACAACTACTTTGAAAAATAACAAAATATTGTAAGTGTTACCAGATGAATCATTTAAGATGAACGGCGTTCCAACTATTACGGACGGGAGTCCCTCCTACGGTTTGTAGCTTTTAGGCTCCTCTCCCAACAACTTTTATGACGAGGTACGGACCTTCCTAATTTGGTTCCAGCTTACCATCTCCAATCTCCTTTGAGTTCTGGAATACTATGCGTAGGACCCAATATCCTTCCTTGAATGTTTTGCCCTTGACATTTTTATCGAAGAATCTAGCCATCCTCTGTTGATGAGCAGCCAGTCGAATGGAAGCTCGGTCCCTTAATTCATCAATTGTGTCGAGATTGAAATTCATGAGCTGTCGACTTGGTTCTTCATCGAGCCATTGGTAGCGTGGGGACGGGATGGCTTCTTCATTTGGTACTACTGCTTCCGTTCCAAATGCCAGTGTGAATGGGGTTTCACCTTTCGAAGATCGGGCTATCGTCCTGTAGGACCACAACACCCCTGGAAGTTCATCCGCCCAAGCGCCTTTAGTCATCTCTAATCTCTTCTTCAAAGTATTCAGAATTATTTTGTTGGATGACTCGGCCTAGCCGTTCGCTTTTGGAAAGCGTGGGGTTCAGAAGCTCAATTTTATGCCCCAATTCCTACAGAAGTCTTGAAAGTGATGGCTGATGAATTGTGAACCGTTGTCAGACACGATTTCTTTTGATATACTGAATCGACAGATGATATTCTTCCAGACGAATGTTTATGCCTCTTTGTCGCATACTCTGGCGAATGATTCAACTTCGATCCACTTCTAGTAATCTGCCAGCACAAGCATGTAGACACGCTGGCCTGGTGCGGCTGGGAGTTTTCCTACGATGTACATTCCCCACTTCATGAACGGCCAAAGAGACAGGATGGGATTGAGTTTTTCTGGTGGGACATGTGAAACTGGAGCAAACCTTTGACATTTGTCGCACCTCTTAGTGAATTCAGCTGAGTCGGACCTCATCGTTGGCCAGTAGTATCATATCGAATTTGTCACACACTCGAAGAGCCAAGCTCCTACCTCCGGAGTGGTTCCCACATTCCCCCTCATGCAACTCCGTCAACATATGATGCGCTTCGCGTGTGTGAGGCATTTCAAGTAAGGTCCTGAAAATAATCTCCTTAACAGATGACCGTCGAATATTGCGAACCTTGCAGACTATCTCTGGACTTTTCTGGCTTGGATTTTGTTGTCTGGAAGCACGTTTTCTCGCAAATATCTAACTATATGTGACATCCAAATGTCGACCGAATCGACCGATGCAACCATTTTTTCTTCCTTCCAAATTGCTAGCCAGTTCAGATATACCACAGGTATTGTGCGTGGTCTGTCTCCCTCCATCGTTGATCCAAGAGTGGCCGGAGCATCCGCTTGGGAGTTCTCACTTCTTGGGACTTGGGTTATGGTAAATTCCTCAAATGTCGACTGAATATCTTTTACCTTTTTTAAGTAGGATGCCATATGTAGACCTCGTGCATTATAGGACCCCTGGATCTGGTTGATAATCAACTGCGAATCAGACTTAACTTTTACCTTTCTAGCTGTAAGTTCTTTGGCTAAGGACAACCCAACAATCAGTGCTTCGTACTCTGCCTCGTTGTTGGTAACCCTAAAACCGCACTTGATTGCTTGTTGCAGAATGTCGTCTTTCGGAGTGGTAATCATTATCCCAAGGCCGCACCTCTTTTTGTTACTGGACCCGTCGATTGTGAGTTTCCACGAAATAGTCGAGTGGATAGAGCAGAATTCAATTTCAGCTGCAGTAAGTAAGTCGGGAGTGAAGTCGGCCACGAAGTCCGCCAAAGCTTGAGATTTGATAGAGGTCCTAGGCAAGTACGTAATATCATGTTCCCCAAGTTCAATTACCCATTTCATTAATCTTCTTGATAATTCTGGTTTATGGAGTACGCTTCTCAAAGGATAAGTCATGTATACCGTGATTGGGTGTCCTAAAAGTAGGGTCTAAGCTTTCTTGTAGCCGTAATCAGAACGAACACCAACTTCTCCATTAACGAGTAGCATGATTCTGCTCCTAGCAGGGCTTTACTTACTTTATACTGGTAGTTGAGCTTCCACCTCTTCTCTGATTAAGACTCCGCTAACCGCATGTTCTGAAACTCCTAAGTAGAGATAGAGCCTTTCGTTGTCGAGTGGCTTTGACAACAAAGGTGAAGTGGTAAGATATCGCTTGAGTCCTTGTAGCACTTCTTCACAAACGGGAGTCCATTCGAAGCTGTTGGCCTTTTTTAGAGCTGAAAAGAACATAAAACTCTTGTCGTAGACTTGGATATGAACTTGTTCAGTGCCGCAATCCTCCTCGCTAGTTATATGACATCCTTTGGGCTGGAAGGTGATAGGATTTCGAGGATTGACTTGATCTAGTATGGATTCGATTCTATCCATCATCGAGTGACTACATATCCTAGGAATTTCCCTGAAGTAATACCAAATGCACACTTAGTAGGATTCAACTTCAGACCATACCTGTCCATGATGTTGAAGGCTTCCTCCAGATGCTCGAGGTGCTGTTCCGATTTAGTAGACTTTACCTGCATATCATCTACGTAAACCTCCATTGTCTTCCCAATTTGATTGGCAAACACCTTATTGACCAGTCGTTGGTATGTCACCCCTGTATTTTTCAAGCCGAACGGCATAACATTGTAGTACTAAATTCCTCGGTTGGTGACAAAGGTTGTCTTCTCCTGGTCGACTGGATGCATAAGGATCTGATTGTAGCCTAAATACGCATCCATGAAGCTCAATAACTCATGCCCTGCTGTAGCGTCAACCATCGAATATATGTGTGGTAGTAGGAATGAATCATTCGGGCAAGCTTTATTTAAATCTGTAAAGTCGATGCAAACTCTCCACTTCCATTCTTCTTCCTCACAACAACCACATTAGCAAGCCACTCTGGAAACTGTACTTCCCAGACCGCTCCATTCTGCAACAACTTCTGAACCTCTTCATCAATGATCTGATTCCTTTCATGGACTAACTTTCTTTTCTTCTGCCTGACCGAGGTGTGATCTGGATCTACATGTAATTCGTAAGTAATCAACTCAAGGTCGATTCTTTTCATGTCTTTGTGAGACCATGCAAAACTGTCATGTCATTTCTTCAGGAATTCGATCAAGTCGGCTCGTAGTTTGGTATCCAAGTTAACTCTAATCAGTGCCCTGTGATCTGTAAATTTAGAGTGAATTTTGACCTCGTCAAGCTCCTCTAGATTTGGTAGTGTCGGTTCCGAGCAATGAGATCCATTCCGTAATTGCTATGCCGACTCAACTTTCGCCTTCAAGGTCGTCTGGTAGCAGCTTCTCGATGAAGATCTATCACCTTTAATCTCTCGAATTATAACTTGATGATAGGTGGATGAGACCGCCCTCATGTCGTGAATCCAAGGTTTGCCCATGATAAGATTATAGGCTGAGGGGCAATCCAAGACCAAGAACGTGATCATTCTGTTGACTCCTGCTACATAGACTGTGAGTGATATTTCTCCCACTGTGAATTTCTGCTCCCCACTAAACCCAATCAGCACTGTCGTCCGCCTGTTTATTTTTTCCAACTCGGCACCCATATCCGTGAGGGCTGTAGTGAAAATGATATTGGCTGAGGAGCCTATGTCGACCAATACTCGCTTGATCATGAAGTTTGCCACTTGCAATGAGATGACTAAAGCGTCGTGGTGTGGATTTAAACTGTGGGAATCTCCGTCATCTAGGAACTCCATAGTCAAGTTGGTGAACATCTTTTCTACTGTCATGGTAGTATGAGAAATACTGTTAGTAAGAGCTCTCGAATGTCGTTTGGCCACCGAATACGAGACTCCACTGATCTCTGATCCTCCTAAAATAACATTAACTGTGTTTTTAATTGGTGGAGGTGGGGTCGGAGCTTCTCCTTGATCGTCTCTTTCGTCACTTCGTGCCAAGGTAGCTTTCCCATTCTCAGTGAGCAAAACTTTCAGAAATCCTTTGTTTAATAGCTACAGGACCTCCAGTCTCAAAGCTACACACTATGTCGTCGTATCGATGGAATTCACACCACTTTCTGGTGTCTTTTTTGGTAGAGCCCTCCCTGGTACTTGAGGGCCACTTCACTTCATTTCCATTTTCTTAAGTACCAGGACCAATTCCCTTAGTGAAATTGTAAAGTTGTAGTCTGGGAGCCTGGGTTTGCTCGTTGGTGCTTCCTCTCGGTTTTTGTAATGCCTTGGTTGCATGTCGAAGTCTTTGTGGAAGGGACTTTGCTCTCCTCATTGTTGGTTTCTCATTTCTGTATGAGGATGAATAATTAAGTCAGGTCGCCTGGAAACAGCAGGCTTTCTATCAACCCGTGTATTCGGAACGTCCTCTTTCCTTTTGTTTCTTTTGTCCTCTTCCCATCTTATTTCCACCTAGGCCCGGTCCATCGTGTAGCATTGGAACTTGGTTAGCTTATTGTAGAGTCCACTATCATATAGCAGTCCATTCCGGAAGGCCTCTACCGCTGTAGGTTGGTGGAGATCCGGAATACTAATTCTTTCCCTATTGAACCGAGCTACGTAGCTCCATAAAGATTCCCCTCTTCTTTGCTGGATAAAATTGAGATCGTCTGTAGTCTTCTCAAGTTTTCATGAACTCGCAAAGTGTTGGATGAACTTGTCTGCTAGCTGTTGGTAGGACTCGATGGATCTGTATGGCAGGCTGATGAACCAAGTGAGGGCTGGCCCTGCCAACGTTTCCCCAAAGCAACGACATTTTCCAGCTTTCCATTGGCTTGGCGACAAGCCAGTCGACATCATCTTGTACTTGTAGTGTATTACGTGATCGTCTGGATCGGTGGATCCATCATATAGCTTCATTTTAGACGGGCTGAATTTTCGATGCAGTTCAACAGCTATGACTGACTCCATGAATGGGGTATCAGAGATTGCTCCAGCTCTGCTCTTTCTAATTGGAAGCCATACCCTAGGTAGTCTGGACATGATTGCTTCTTTGAATTCCATCATTTCTCTTCTCATGGATGATGCAATCTGATGAGTGGGGTCGAGAGAGGAATTCGGGCCATGAGGGATTGGTGGGTTGTTGTCCATCTGCCTATCTGACGTGGGCGAGACTGTTGGATTGCTCGGATTGCTTGGATTACTGGTCTGACCAAGGATGTTGTGATGCTGAGGATTTGACGACAGTTGCTCCAGCTGTTTCTGTAGGTTCATGTTGGAGTTTCACATTGTCAAATTCTCCTCTTCTAAGGCTTGTAAATGTTCTTGGAGCATGGCAAGTTGTGTAGCCATGGGATCTGGCATCTTCTCGTTTCCCGAAGCCATTTTCAGTTGCCGATATAGAGCGAATTAAATGATTTTTTTTTCTTGCAAAAATTCGCTTAAAGCCCCACGGTGGGCGCCAAATTGTGGACGTTGGATTTTGTCTAAGGTCCACAATCGAGATTTCAATTGAAGGGCACCAGTGAACCTGTAAAATATGGGTAGAAAGAGCGAGGAGGTTACTACCCACCAGTATGGTGGGAGCCGTAGGTACTCCGACGCTCAAGTCAGTAGTGTGAATAAGTCGAAAGTATGGGGAACAAGGTCTGAAGTTACCTTAGTCTCCTTTTGTTTTCCGTGAGGGCTATGGATGTAATGATCTCCTGCGTATACAGTGGAATGGTCTAATGTTGGATGCCTCTTTGTGCCTTGGCTCCTCTTTTTTATAGGTTCTTCTATCGTGGGGTCATTTAAACCTCTTCTACCCGTTGGATGTGTTAATTGAGGGGTTTATGACCGTAACTATTGATTAATGGAGTTCATCATTGTAGGAGTTTCCCTTACCTAATTACTCATGAATCTGTTGGCCCTGGGTTGGTCTGGTCTCATGGCCCAAAGTTGGTTTCTTAGATTGGATCCGATGGTAGGCCTTGGGGCTTTGGTTTTGTGATTGGCCCAAATGTGGAATGACGGTCATGCCCTTGGGCCCAAATTTGGCTCGTACACTTGCAGATATATATATATACACACACACATTCTGTTATATAGTTTATACATATATTTATAGCATTTCTTTATTATCTAAATCAATCAGAACACATATTACAAGCATTTTTCGCATAAATTACTTACCTGGCTAAGCGGAAACTCATGATCCTGGACCGATCTGTCAAAACAATAGCAAAACATGGTCAAAACTGCTATTTGCTGATTAGCAAGAGACTGGCTTCAGATGAGATCGACCTACAAGTCGGAAACAGGACGAGCCACTATTTTGACCATAGGAACCTAAGTTTTGGAACTACCTTTTGGGCATGTACTTAAATTAGGAGATTGTTAGAATGTACCTAGTTTGACTAGGAACGTTATCGCTGTATCTAGTTTAACCAGTTGTGGGTATACCTTTGTATTCCAGAACACAACGTGTTTTTTTATAAAGATGATATTGAGATATACACATTAGATGTGAATAACAGTGTTTATATTTCGAATATAAAGGAATCTCAAACATATTAAATGACAAACAAAAGACTCAAATTGAGTAAATCAAATGAAACTTATTTGTGGCACTGTTATCTGGGACACATTAACAAGACTCGTATATCCACACTTTCGAAGAGAGGATACTAGGATGGATTTGACCCTAATTCAAATGATGACTACGAATCTTATTTATTAGGCAAAGTGCCTAAAACACCTTGTACATGGTAAAGGTGTACAGGCAACCGATCTGTTAGCCCTCGTTCATGGTGACGTATTTAGGCCCATGTCTAGCTAGGCTAGAGATGAAAATGAATACTTCGTAACCTTTACAGATGTGGCATCACGTTATGGTTATGTGTGTCTTATGAAACATAAGTCGGAAACTTTTGATAAATTCAAGGAGTTTCGACACGAAGTATAAAGACAGACCGGAAAAAGTATTAAAACATTACGGTAGGACCGTGGTGAAGAATACTTAAGCAATAAGTTTCAAGTTTGCATGAAAGAGTATAGTATTCATTCACAGTGGACTCCTCCCGGAACACCTCAATTGAGCGATGTGTCCGAAGGGAGAAACCAACTTTGTTGGACATAGTAAGGTTAATGATGAGTCACTATGAGCTACCAATTTCCTTCTAAGGATACGCATTAAACAGTGCAATACTTATTTTGAATAAGGTTCCGTCAAAGTTTGTTGGACAGACTCTATCTTATATATGGACAGGAAAGAAACCGGGTTTCTCATTCCTGAAGATTTGAGGATGCTGGGCACATTGAACGTTTGGATGGTACCGAACTTGAACCCAAATTGGATAAGTGCCTATTTGTAATTAGTTATCATAGGGAAACCAAAGTATAGTACTTATACAACTCACAAAAGAATAATATAATTGTTTCTCTCCATGCGGCTTTCCTAAGAGGAATTCCTATATGCAGTGGTAAGTGGGAGGAAAGTAAAAACTCGATAAAATATCGGAGTAATACTGTCCTGGCACCGACTCCTTTACAAAACACAAACAATTCATCAGGGATGAAACTGTACCACAATCTTCGAATACACAAGAACCGTGTAAGTCGAAGAGAGTCAAAAAATAACCTAGGAGGTACGAGTTTCTGATCTCACCTCATGTAGATGTTAATTTTATTGAGGATAATTAACTGACTACGAATCAGGAAGCGATACAAGGTATCGACTCCATTTTATGGAAAAGTGCCATTAAGTCCGAAATGGATTCCATGTATACCAACCAAGTTTGGATACTGGTTGTTGTACCGGAAGGCATTGTGCCTATTAGTACTAAATAGGTCTTCAAGGGAGACAAACATTGAAGGCAACAGACAAATGTACGCATCTAGGCTTGTATAGAAAGGGTATCGTCAATGATATAGTGTCGATTACGACAAAACTTTTTAATATATTGCCATGATTAAATCCATTCGGATAATGCTTGATATTGTTGAATATTTCATTTATGAAGTATGACAACTAGACGCCAAAACCACTTTCTTTAACGGAAACCTTTTGGAGGATGTTTGTATGCAACATCCTGATGGTTTTGTCGTACCAAAACATGCAAACAAGGTTTGCAAGTTAAATCAATCCATTTATGGATTGAAATAAGCATTACGTTCTTGGAACCAGCGTTTTGATGTAATCATAATGGTATATGATTTAATTCAAAATGAAGATGATTCTTTTGTAAATAAGAAGGTTAGTGGGAGCGAACTGACAATTATTGTCCTAAACATTGATGATGTATTGCTTCTCGGAAATATCATTCCCATACTATAATCGGTGAAAGCTTGGCTTTCATTAAAATTCTCCATGGAATACTTGGGAGAAGCAGGCTTTATTCTGGGAATAAAGATCTAATGGGATAGATCTAGAAAGCTGCAGAAAGCTGCTGACACTCTCCTAGAGTTCGTACGTTTTGATAT
Source organism: Zanthoxylum bungeanum (assembly GCA_019454045.1). Lineage (NCBI taxonomy): Eukaryota > Viridiplantae > Streptophyta > Magnoliopsida > Sapindales > Rutaceae > Zanthoxylum > Zanthoxylum bungeanum. The sequence goes on from SKCR01030493.1 coordinate 11,811, forward strand.
GTACATAATCTGATGTCTCATATGCTTTGAGCATATGTAGTCACTAATCAAGCCGATCCAGGTGATGGTCACTGGATTACTGTTAAGAACATCCCTAAGTATCTTAGACGAACTAAGGATGTTTTCTTAGTCTATGGAGATGGAGAACTTGAGGTGACTGGATTCACCGCTGTAAGTTTCCAAACAGATAAAGATGACTGTAAGTTACAATAAGGGTATATATTTAGTTTGAACAATGGAACAGTGGGCTGGAAATCTTCCAAGCAAGATACTGTTGCCGATAAAATGATAAAAGCGGAATATATTGCTACAGCTGAGGTAGCAAAAGAAGCATTTTGGATCTATAAATTCCTAATTGGATTAGGAGTAGTTCTGTTAGTAACTGAGCTGGCCTACAGCACAGGCTAAAGAACCACGGTCTCATCAACGATCCAAGTATGTAATTCGACTATTTCATCTGATTCGTGAGATCATACATCGTGGCGATGTGATGATCGCATAAATCGCACCAGATGATAACATTGCAAATCCGCTGACGAAATTTGTTTCTCAGCTGAAGTTTGAGCGACATGTACATAGTTCAGGTGTTGGACACTTGAGCGATTGGCTATAGGCCAAGTGGGAGATTGTTGGATAATTATGACCCATAGCATCACTATTTGTACAGAACATGGTGTTGTTGTACAAATTAACTATGTGACAAAGGAAATTGCTCTTTTATCATTTGTAACTGGATTACCTGGATATATAAATGATAAAAGTCCATATGATTAGTACCGGATTAATAAGATATGAGACAGTATTAATCAATGTAAGGTTTAATCATTCAATATCTCTAGTCATAATATTATCGAGACAGGACATCGACAATGCGGAATAGGCTAGTATTACACTTGTACGCGTTATGGAAGCTTAGCGGTATAGTTCTCATATATTTAAGTATTGGATACTTATACAAGTGTGATATGAGGTTCTGTTTACTGATGGTACGGGAACAGCTTCGCTCTGGATAGACCCCTTGGAGTCCCATTGGTAGTATGACTATGTGTCTATGGGAATCCGAATCAGGGTAGGTGTATTTGGTCTTAACCATAGACTTGCATCGCTAATACTTGCGACAATCAGTATACTTTGGTTTTGGTCATCCGAGGCTTTAACAAGTTTTGTGTGCGCCTCTTCTGGGTATACTGAGAATTGTAGTATATTGGGTGTGATGTTAAGATGGAAGTATCACTTCAGTCATATAGAGATGATGATCACGCAGGGATACAAAACTAATACTCTTAAGTACTATAGCCATCGGGGAAGTATTACTAGGTTATGACTTTCCGATAATAAAGAGACTAGTTGCTAGTGATCCAATATAGGCTTCGTACATGGCAGACAGAACTCCAGCCCTATACCTAGCATGTGACATCCGATACTGGATCGTAATACGTAATACTATGTATATTACGCTTGTCAAAGATCTTGTATTCCTTAAAAGAATATTTCAGGAGAATTGGGAAGATACGGTGCTTTGCTAGAAGCCAACCATGTCTTGTAAATCGGTAAGAACGTGATATCGGGTACGCATGTGTTCGGATAGTCCGATGACCTTATTTACTGCCAACATATCTAGGGATCTCTTGGGTCGCCTCCCAAAGATTCACCGATGATATTTGACTCGAACAGAATTAATCTAGGATTAATTATGAGGGAGAAAATTAATCTGGGATTAATTACGGTTGGAATTAATCTAGGATTAATTCGAGAAGAAGAGAGAACGCGATTAATTTGGAATTAATTGGGCTAAAATAATATATTGGATATATTAAATGAAATTAGATTTCAAAGCGGATTTAAAATTGGATTTTAATTCGGGCGAACGAATTAATTTAAAATTTATTCGCAAGCGACTTTTGTAATAATATTGCTAGGCATTATTATTTAATTAAATTGGATTTAATTACGTCGCAAGGGAAAATTCGTTTAATCGGATTAAACGAACCCAAACCTGAGCGAAATTACGTGTTGTGTTAGCCGACTTAAATTTGGAATTTAAAAGTGGTGGGACCCACTTCACTTACATCATTTGATGGACTAATGATGGAAGTTGTTTTTGGCAGGTAAAGGCTTGAGTCAAAGGCTTGGATTGCTTGTTAAATACTTAAACCAAAACAACACTCAACCTTATTATATAAACTAGTCAAACATTAGAAGTTGACATGGGTTACTATTCACAGCAACCAATATTTCTCTCTTCTTCCTCCTTGAGGCCGTTAACTTCATCACTCTCCCATGGATTTTTGTTCTAAAAATTCAAGTATGCTAGCACATTAAAGAGTCAGACAAGGTGATAGGGAGACTCACCCAAGTGTTGGAACACTAATAGAAGGCTTGGAGCTTCCATCTTCAAAGAAAAGTTTTGAACTTCATCCAAACTAATGTAAGTATTTCGTAACTTCATTTGGTAATTTTCATACAAGAATCACGCTAAGAGATCCGGTGGCATGTCTAGGACACTAACACTATATTATTTAGAAACAAGAAATCGGTTCAAGTTCCCATAATCCGACAAGTTGCAACTAGTCAACAGTCCAACTTTGCTCAACAATCTCCCATATTTTCCTATCGTACTCAAGCTTGTTCTCGCTAAACATTCGTGTTGCCTTTGAATTTGCAAGAGAGTTCGGGTTTGGGTCGCAAAGTGATAAGTGCCCAAAGTGTACTTAGAACACTGCTAACTCAGCTTTATTATCATATGTTTTAATATTAAATTAGAGTCATTTTTACTTTGTTAATAGGAAGCAATGAATCAAGGAGAATGGAGCAATTGAACATATTTCAGAGCCTAACAGACGTATCAGATGCAAGCGGGAGCATCAACCGCGCACTGAATTTGAAAAGGCTATAACTTTTGATCTAGAAAGAGTACGAGGACCATAATATATCGATTTGTATCTACTCGAGGAGATTTAGTCAACTGTGGCATCCTCCAAAGCTATTGGCGCGTCGAGACGCGCAAAACACGTCGCGACGGGAACCGACATTCCAGGGATGTAATTTTGTGCGTTTTTAATGCAATTTAGGGTTCCAGGACTTTTCTATATAAACCAACTTCGTCTCAAACCCTAAGGAGGAGAAAATCAGAGAGAAACGGAGGAGAGAAACACAAAAAATAGCCAAAAACACAATTCGTAAAGAGGAAGAACGAAGAACTTCAATGAAATCATGACGTCTCTCCGATCTATTCAGGCTGCATCTCTTTCTTCCATGGAGAACTAATCTCCTAGGCAAAGCTAAGGATGAACTCTTGTATTTTAATTTCTATATTTATGTTGTTGATTTCTTAAGAACCTTTTAATGTTTAATATAATTGATGGTTGTTATTTTCTATTATCTTTCGATTCTTGAATCCAGAGATTATGTTTTGTCAAACTCCCATATAGATCCAGTCATGCTTCTTCTATGTCTGATTTGCGAACTTAGTTGTGACTGGTAAAAGTCGTTTTATGTGTTGGTCTTCTGCTGTAGTATTGCCTGAGGGTATATTGTCGACGTTAGATAACTCGTAACGATAACTTTTGTGTGCTGTTAACATAGGAAAATAACCATTGATTAACTTAGAATTTAATAGGAGTAGAATTGAATATTTTCCGATTGTTGGTTTGGGATGTGAAACCTTCAATTGAGTAATAATAGGAATTAATAACTGAATATAGGAGTTTGATACAATAGGGATTCTCGATGTTTTGCCATATTTCTCTATTGATAAAATCCTGCAAACTTTTCTATGTTTTTTACTTTAATTATCAATTCATTCATTTTCTTTATTTAAGTTATTGCTAGATTTTTTGTTTGAGTAAATTAGTTCATGTAACCATCTCTCTAAGGAATCGACACCCCAGCTATACTGCGATAACCGCAAGTTATTTTTGGGCGTAATCAAAATTTGGCGACGTTGCCATGGAGACGGTTTACAACTTAAGGACTAGGTTTGCTTAGTCAACAACGAAGCGGTAACTTCGTTCCATTTTTTTATTAGTATTTTATTTTATTTTGTTTTATTTTATTATTCGCTTATTATTTTTTCTTTTAATATTTTAGTTTTTATTCGATTTTATTTTTAGTTTATTTGTTTATTTTAGTTTATTTCATTTCATTTTATTTTGTTTTATTTTATTTTATTTTATTCTGTGTTCCCGTATTATTCGAGCTTTAATTACATGTCTAGACGTAGGGATAGATTTTGTAGGTTTGTTAGGACTGAAGAGGAAAGTTCAGACTCAGATTCTGGGAACATATTTGAAAATCTTTTTCCACACCACATGCGTCTAGCTCACATAATATGAATGAATACGAGAGACCACCTAGGAGGACTCTTGAAGAGTACCTCCACCCAACTCGCAAAACTACACCTTCGTGCATAATGTTTCCCCCTAATGCACCACATATAGACTTTAGACCTGGAATGATACAATATATTCTCCAACTTTTCACGGTTTAGAGAGCGAGAATCCTTACGTGCACATTAGTGAGTTTGAGAGGTAGTAGCAACCTTCCATGACCGTTTGGGACTACCGACATAATTTAAACTTAAGTTCTTTCCTTTTGCCCTTAAAGATAGAGCTAAGAGTTGGTTGTATTCTTTGAGACCTAGGTCAATAAGATCGTGGGGCGAGATGACCCATATATTTTTCGACAAATACTTCCCACACCATAAGACTAATGCCTTGAAAAGACAAATCTCCACCTTCTCCCAGAGAGACAGTGAGACCCTTTATCAAATGTGGGAGAGGTATAAAGAGTTGTTAGCTAGTTTCCTCACCAAGGATCTGAGAGTTGGTGTTTAGTCAGTTATTTCTATGATGGACTGACACCTAGAGAGCGCCAATTCGTTGAGACAATGTGCAATGGTGAATTGAATTTATCTGAAAGGACCCCGATGAGGCGCTCAAGTATTTAGTTGACCTAGCTAAGAAGTCTCATACCTGGACTGGACCCAATTCCATGGATAGCACTGATAGGACACACCATACCCTCTATTAGAAGTGTAACCAATTGAGAGAAGATGATATCCTTCGGGGAAAAAGTTGAACTGTTAACTAGACAGATGGAAGCCTTACTAGCCAAAGATAGCAAGTCTATGCAGACAGTAGCCCACTTAGAACCTCAAGAGGTATGTGATGTGTATGGCAGGACCGACCATTTAACCCAAGAGTGTCCGGCATATGGTGAGATGAGATGGACATATGACGACAATGCCATGCATTAGGGACGTGCCATAATCCTTACATATCTACTCAGACACCTATAATCCTAGTTGGAAGAATCATCCCAACCTTAGTTGGAAACATGAGTCTCATCAGCCGAGTCAAAACCCACCCACCTAGAGGTTATAGTGCTCATCAATATCACACATCTATCGTTCATGGAATTCTTTAGAGGATACTATACAAGCATTCATAGAAGCTCAGAAAAGCAATTGTAGAGGCCCATAAATCATTTGTGGAGACCCAAAGCAAAACAAACCAAATGATTGAGTCATTGATAGCTCAGGTAGCTAAAGACCATAAAGAGATTATGAGTCAAATCTCTAAAGTGACTAATATCCTGAGTGTCTACGAATAAGGAAAAATTCTCATCTCAAACTCAACCAAATCCACAAGGCCAACACAGAGCACAGCTGATCACGAAGCAGCCAATGTAAAGGGGGTGTTAATGCCATATTCACTAGGAGTGGTACGAAGGTAGGTTTGTAGGACACGCCCAACACCATAGAAGACCCCAAGGATAGTGGTATAGGTACCCCTCAGGAAGAACCAGTGCCAGATTTCCAACCAATAGTACCTTTCCCACAAGAACTTAGGCCCACAGTGAGAGTCTCAGCTCTAAATATTGAAAAAAAATCACAGGTTGAGGGTGAGTGTCATTACTTATACATGCTAGAAACAGTCCTACCATAAACAAATTCTTTGCGCCATGAGTCAAACCCTCCCAAAGTGAAATCGATTCCAAGGAACCGAAAAAGGAGGGAAAATAAGGAGTCCGTGCTCAATTAAATATGATACTGGGAGAATAAAAAGAAGGTTAAGCCAATTTTTCCTTATGAGCAGCCAAAAATTTCAACAGTCACCAGACCCTGGAGGATCAGTGGACACACTGCCACAGCTAGAACAGAAATTCCATCCCATGTCTTCATCAGATGCTAGATGGAAACCATCATGACAACTTGAGTGCTTGCGTCTGGCTAAAGATGTTAAACTTAGCGCTAGCGGGGAGGCAACCCTTGCATCTGCATTTATTTTTATTTTTTTATTTACTTTAGTTTTATTTTATTGTGTGCTAATTGCATGTTTTATTTTTATTGTTTGCATAAGTGTTTTTGCAGGTTTTAGCATAACCTACACAGTCACACAGCTAAAGTCTCACCAGCAGGAACCTGATCAACTCCGCGCCTGGTAGTATTGTTCCTTAATCATTTTTCTTTACATCTATCTTACATTAAGGACAATGCAAGTTTTAAGTGTGGGGTGTATGCATGCGCATAACTAAAAAAAATTATTTTATTCTTTTTTTAGTCCTTGTTAGTGTAAGACACAGAAATCGGCGACGCTGTTCTAGGCTCGCGGCCCGGTTGGGGGTACAGAATAGTCCGCGAGGGAACTAAACCGAAGAAATAACATGGAGTCGGCACCCGGTGTGACCCGGGAAAATATGATTTAAGGCCGCACTCACCCCTCGCAAGGGAAGACCTCAAACCGTTGGGTTCGGAATGGTCCCTTACTTATATCACTTGTGATGATATGATTTGTGCAATAAACTAACCGAATCTACTCAACGTATATGCTCAGGGTAACTTAGGTCTAGTTTGTATTCATCAAAATAACTCATAATCTAAGTTTGCATGCTTGAAAGTAAGTCTTTAAACGGCAAGCACACAATATCACATAATGAGCACATTGAACCATTAAACAAAAAAAAACAAATAACCATTTAAACATAACCGTAAATGAAACAAAATATCATGCATAAAATACATAATCATACTTGAAAATAAACAATAAACTAGGCTAAATCATGCTTAAAGAATAAATAATGTACTAACTACATCATGCTCAAATACATGGTGGATGGAACGAAATATGTGTCTCTCAAGTGGTACGTGGCATTGTATCCCGAGTACAAACCGCACTACGTCCATTCGGATTCGGCTACGGAATTTACATCCGGGTTTCCATCCGATATACCACAAAAGGGAACACACATTCCGCTCATCCAACATTTCACATCATGCCTCAACAAACGACTCTCATGCGATAATATATTAAAAAATAAAAATAAACGAAAGGTAATAATAAAAAAAGTGCCATCAGGTCTAACCTCTTTTGTCGTCTCTCGAAAGCGCGTTTACCACGGCCGTCGGAAGGGTTGCTGTTCCGTAACTTTTCTGGTTCACTAATCCAACATTTTTCCTCGGCTGTTTCGCTGTTGGGCTGCTGTTTTCACTCCATTTTGCTGCTGTTTTAAGGGTATTTTCTGGTCACTATTTTGGGTTAATTTGGGGACTGTTTTGGCGCGTTGGAGGGGTATTGGGCTGCTATTTTGTGCGGTTTGAGGGGGAATTCTGAGCAGTTTGTTGTGTGCAGTTTCGGGTCAGTTTCTGGACTGTTTCAGGGGCTATTTGTGCGGGAATTCACTGGCAGTGCAGTGGGCTTTTTGCTGCGGTAGTTTGAAGGGCTGAACATGGAACAGTTTAGGCGTGCATGGGGGTAGTGTTTTGTGGCAGTTTGAAGGGCTTATGGTTCGGCTAAACTGGGCAGTGAGAGGGGCTATGGCGTGGTGTACGGATTTGGTGTGTGAAGTGGGGCCAACGGCTAGGTGGCAGTGTGAGGGCGTGGGGCTGTGTGTGAGGGCTGTGGGGCTGTGAGGCTAGTGGTGCGCTGTTTGAGTGAATATGGCTTACGTGATGCGCTTGTGTGCGTGGCTAAACTGGGCTGTGCTGTGGCGTGAGGCAGTCTTGCTACGTGTGTGTAGTTTGTGAGTGAGAATGAGTGTACAATTTGTGCGTTAATGGGGCTGTGCGATCAGGTGTTGAAGCTGAGTGGGTGTGAGGGCAAGTGGCGCTTGAAGGTAATAGGCGTAAGGGCAAGTGGTGGTTGAAGGTGTGAGTTATGTAGAGGGGGCAATTTGCGTGAATGAATAGGCTTTGTTGTTGGGAGATTGGCGGCAGTGGAGGGTTGTTTATGTGAGGGGTTTTGGACTTGTGTTTGTGAATATGAGCTCTTATTTCTTGTGTGAATTATATGTGTGAATGAGCTAGGGTTTAATGTGTGGTGTATGGTCTTTTTTATAATGGTGGTTAGGGTTATCCTTATGGGTAGGAAAGGGAGATTGTGTATTGATGGGGAAGATTTGATTAATTTGTTATAAGGAAAAATTTATTTAGTTTCGGAAGGTGATTTATGTAGTTTAGGAAATGGATTAAATTTAATTTAGGAAAGGTGATTAATTTTATTTAATTTAAGTTTAATTTAATTGATTTTAATTTAATTTGTGACATGTAGTTAAATGTTTTAATTATTTTGGATTGGGCTTGGTGTTGGTTTAGTGTATGTGTTTTAATAGTGTTTGGTCTTGCGGGGGTTTGGGCTAAGGTTTGTGCTTTGAAACGGAGGTCCAACAAGCGAACTCGAAGCTACTCCAGCGAATTAAATCCAACAAAAATACCAATTTCCAACTTTAACCTTCCAACGTCCGTTCCCGCGGCTTTCACAACTAAAGAGTAGTGTCTCCATACGAGACTCATCATCGGGACTTATATGCAAAAAATTCAGTGCCTACAGTCGCCCCCACTTTGATGGGACTTGTGCAGTGTGTGACAATGACAATCCTATCAAAGTACGTGCAATGCATTTTCACTTACCTGGCTCACCAGCTGCCACCTGGTTTGCCTGTTGCTCCGAACTTAATTTGATGATGTGCCATTCCTGGTGTGCTAAACCTCATACCTAGGGTGTCGCGGTAGTCCACAATAGTCCTCGATAGTCCACAATAAATGCAACTCAAATCCAAGTCTTTGAATAAATGATCTAAGCCAGACTCAAAGTGTGTGTTTGCAAAGGTTCTTTCACAGCTTAATCCTTAGGTAAGCTAACTCGATGATTTCGTTTCAAAAATCAGGATCGATGGGTCAAACCAACTTAGATGTCTCAGTTATGCTCTACAATTGCTTTTTCGTGCTCAATGTGGTATGGTTTCATTTTTCTTTCCTTTGTCTCTCTTTTTTCTTTTCATTTTGAACTTCTTCTTTTTTTTTCACACACCTACCCTTTAAGGTAGCATTTCTCCTCATGGTGGTCCTAATACTCGCCCATGGGTAGCTTCACGCTTATCGGTTATAGGTGATTTACTTTTTTTTTTTTGCTTTAGAGACTTTTCTTCTATTTTCAACCATACCACACATCATAACATAAGTGTAGGCATTGCATTTTGCATGTGAAACCCGATGATGAGTCTCAGTTGGAGGCACTACCTTTTTAGTTAGGGATATTGCGGGAAACGGTCGTCGGAAGGGAATCGGTATTTCATTATATCCTTATTCACTTGTTTAGCGTCAAGCTCACTTGTTGGACCTCCGTTTAGAGCACCTTGGCCCCAACAAAAAATCCACAAACCAAACCCACCAAGCCAAGCCCACTCAACGCCCACCATTAGGCCCACACGCCCATATCACCTTAAAATACACCCAAATTAAATCAAATATTAATTAAATTAAATATTAACTAAATAAAATATTAATTAAATTAAATAAATCATTAATTAAGTCATTTACCAAATTAAATAAAATATAAAATAAAGTCATGCCTAATTTAGATAAATCAAATATATTAACTTCCTAACTTAAAATATTATATTACTAAATTAAAGAAATATTATGCCTAATTAAAATCAATCATAAACCAATTAAAAATATTGACTTCCTAATCTAACAAATTAAATGCCTAATGAACACCAATCAAATATTCAACCTTCCTAATTCACCAAAATTTGTCCCCCCTCTCAATCCATTGATTTCCTTATCCAACACCAAATCATATCCCTTTTTAATTAGCCAAATCCATTCCTTATCAAGCAAGGATAAACCCTAGCCCTTGTCTATATAAACAACACCTTTCCAAGCCATCTCCTCTCCAATCTCTCACAATTCACGGCAAACCAAAAACCATACACTGCCCAACCTTAACACCATCACTCATCACAAAAAGTCACTCACGTCACACACCGACAGATCCACCACACGTCACACCAATTCGCCCACAGCCATAAGACCCTCTCGCTACAATACAATCTGCAGCCCCTCAAACACGCCACCTGCTCCCAACACATTTACAGCCCCACTACTCACCGACCTGCCACCCTAAAAATTCATTCACGATACACCGACTACAAAGAAGCCTTCACGTTATTATTCTGTACGCCCACAATCACACACATACTCATGCAGCCCTCACTACCCCACTAGCGCAACACAAATAAGCCACCAACTACCCTCAACACCATCACCATACAAACCCTAAGATCAGCCCTTCACACGTAACTGGCCCTCTCTCCATGTTAATCAGCTAGCCTCACTCCCCACCCACAAAATCAATCATGCACGATCAGCCATTACCCTATTCCACGCCACATGCACTTCAACCATGCCCCTAACGTCAACACATCATAGCCTTTAAACCCTCATTGACCAGACATTCAACTCAGCACCCAACGTACCATACTCATCAAACAATATAAGCCAAAAACTACCGCACCCCAAGCCAAAACCTGCCAGAATTACCGCAAATAGTCCCCGAAGCAACCCAAAACAGTCCCTAAAATCCTTAAAACAGTAACATAAAAAACTGCACTCTAAGCCTCCTTAAATAACCGAAAAAACACAGCCCTTAGACCCCCTAAAAAATGCAAACAGTAGCTTTGAAGACCTGAAACAGTGAGCAAAAAATACAGAGGAAAAAGCAGCAAAACGGAGGTCAAACAGCAAGCAAAACAGTAAAACAGTGAGCTAAGACGTTAATCCAGTGAACCGAAAGATTTGCGGAGTGATAGCCCTTCCGACGGCACGTGAAACGCGAGTCCGAGAGTCGACAAAAAAAGGTTAGACCTGAGGGTATTTTCACACTCGTTTTCAATTTTATTTTATTATTTATTGAGTATTGTTCGCATGATTATTATGTTAAAATGCATGTTGTGGCCCTTGAGTAGATAAATATGCATATATTGTAAAATGATGTATGTTTGGCCCTTGAATAAAATGAGAAATATGTCGCCTCTCGTGGTATATAGGATGGAAACCCGGACATAAATTTCATAGCGATCCGAATGGACGGTAGTATGATCTGTACTCGGGGATACAACTCCACGTACCACTTGAGTAAACGGCGCATATTTTCTTTTATGTTGCTTTGATTTGTTTGTTAGTAGTTATTGAATTCCTGCATTTGTTTATTTGATGTGTTCATGAGATGGTATTCAAGCATGATTTAGCACATTTAGCTGTTCATTTTCAAGTATGATTAGCCATTTATTTTACGTTACGTTTAGGTTATTCTTTGTTTTTCGCATTATATGATCGAAGTATGTTCATGAGGCTGCCGTGTGATATTGCATGTTTGACGTTATGATGATTACTTTCATGCATGTTAACTTAAAAGTATAATTATCCTTGGAAATATGTTGCTTAGGCTTGGTTGAATTATTGCACAAATCATTTTATTACAAGTGACATAAGTAAGGGACCATTCTGAACCCAACGGTTTGAGGTCTTCCCTTGCGATGGGTGACTGCGGCCTTAAATCTCATTTTCCCGGTTCACACCGGGTGGCGACTCCATTATTCTTCGGTTTAGTCCCCCACGGGCTACTCCGTACCCCCAACCGGGCCCCGATCCCAGGACAGCATGCGTCGCCCAGTTCTTGTGTCCCACAGTCTGGCGACTCCACTGGGGATAGAGAATCGGCCCCGAAATAATGTCTTGTAATATTATGATTTGTGTTTTAATTGACCGTGTCTACCGTGGGTTAAAATGGGTTTAATCAAAGGCATTTTGAGGCTAGGTAATGGTTTGGTGTCTTCCTTCACTCACTATCTTTCTAGAAGGAAAAGCTGTGAAGGCACCTAGATAGCCATCTACTCGTAGCCTATTGTGATGGACTAATTTGGGGGACTCATTGTTTATTCCTGTCACCAAGCGATAAGAGCCTAAGAGGCTTGGGTATTTAAGTGAGCCTCGCTCCACCCTCCCTCTGGGGAATCTACAACGGGAAGTCCATTTGACAGTCAGTCACACATCATAGCTCGTTGGCACGTATCTTAGTGTATAAAAAAGGGTGCGCTCACTTGGTCGCTCGAACCCTTGAGTGGGGAGACCTAGTTGTGGGCCATCCTTCGCCAGTGAGAGCCTTTGTTTACACTCTTGCGAACCCACACATAGACAGGGTTGTATGACCTATAGCAACTATTTCCTTGTGTTTGTGGGCCATCCTCATTTGGATGCAGTTGGACTTCTTGTCAGAAATGCGAACTTGTTGGGCCATTTAAACTGGGACGAGTTCGTATCCTATGACAATTGGGCCAAAAGCTTCTGAAATGTCGATGGGCCACTCTATAGAAATTATTATTTTATGTTTGCATTACCTTTCTTTTATGCTTGTGTTTGGGAACATCGTCGTTTGGATCCATTTGGACCATTTGTCATGGGATGTGGGCTTGTTGGGCCATTTAAACTAGGACAAGAACGTATCTTATGACAATTGGGCCAAAGGCTTCTAAATATTGATGGGCCATTTTGTGCTTGTGTTCGGAACATTACCATTTGGATTTAGTTGGACTCCTTGCCATGAGATGTGAACTCGTTGGGCCATTTAAACTGGGACGAGTTCACTCCTATGACAGTTAGCCCAAAAGCTTCTAAAATGATAATGGGCCGATTTGTTTGAAAATTTTAATTGATTTAGTATGTTCTATATGTTACATGCATCTCATGCACCTCATACATACATATATCCTGTTAACACCCTCTATGTCTCAAAAAGACATCATAGATTCCCGTTGGGTTGGGGAAGAGTGAAGACTCACTAAAAGACTGGTAAAAAGATATGAGTACATCCGATAACGAGGTATCCCGAATATATCAGTTAGAAAATGGTTTCGCCAAGATTACCGAACAGTTGCAAGCCTTGACTACTGCAATGGCAAATATGGTTATGCCCCGTGCTGGGGGAAATTCTGAGAATGTGAGGCGCGAGGAGCCTCTGAATGGGTTGGGGGATGATATCCCCGCTTTTGATGACGACATGGCAGAGTATACAACAGGCAAAGTGATTAGGTCTCAGGTAGAATTTCAGAAGCTTCGGGATCAGGTTGAGTCAGTTACCCGCAAAATGAGGGGTAAACATGAAGAGTTGTTAGATTATGAGGCAATGACCTTCGGAGAACAGCTGCCAGCTCAGTTTAAAATGCCCGACATGGCCAATTTTAATGGGAATGGAGACCCGAGAGTCCATCTGCAGCAATATGTCTCATTCATGAGTTCAGTGGGCCTATCACAGCGCCAAGTCCAAAAGATGTTTGGGATGTCACTCGAAGGGGCACCTGTGGTTTGGTATCGTAGCCTTGAGAAGAAGGTTAAGGAAGATTGGAAGGAACTAGCTGATGCTTTTCTGAAGCAGTATGTTACAGACTTAGAAATTGACTTGTCACTCCGTGATTTGGAAAACACTAAGCAGAAGCCAGAGGAAAGTTTCAAATAGTATGTGGATCGTTGGAGAAGCCAACTTTTGAAAATGCAGACTCGACCTTCAGAGAAAGACCAAATTAAAATGATTATCAAGGGTACTAAGCCCTCAATTTATGGCAAGCTGAGGAGGATGACCTCCATGATTGTGGATTTCCGACAGTTGAGAGAGACTGTTATGGATATTGAAGAGGAGGAGGCTGAAAACAGAAAGTTTTATGGCCAGAATAAAAGAAATTTTGGGGGGCATTTTGAGACCAAGCCCACTACGGCCGAGGTCGCTACCGTCAGAAATAGGCAATTCTCCAATCTTAGTAGACCTATGTCAAAGGTGCTTGCGAAGTTGAAAGGACAAGGACTCTTGAAGCCTTTAGACCCTAGACCAATCCCAAACCCTGTGCCACACTACTTTGACCTGAACCAATATTGCCACTTCCACCAACAAAAAGGGCATGACACTAACAACTGCCACCGCCTCAGGCATGAAATCCAAAACCTCATCGATGCTCACAAAATACCCGACCCAGAGAAAGAAAAACCCAACACACACAGAAACCCTCTACCAAACTACCACTTTGTTCCACCACCCACCTACATGATCAACTCTGGCCTACCCGAAACCTTTGTCCTCCAAACCCTCAACCACCAAGCTTATTACATGGATGAAAACGAAGAACCATAGGCCAAGGAAGAAGGCAGTGCTGCAGATGATGGAGCTGTTCCTCCTAGTCTATTTGATCCAGCATTTTTAAATAAAGACATTGATTTTGCTTGCTTGTTCGAACTTTTTTTCTCAACGATAATAAAGACGTTCATTTCGTTTACTTGCCTAAGCCTCTTCCTGCAACATAAGTATATTTGAAAAAAGCATTAAACCTTGGTACTATGATACTCAGTGATATTTAGAACACGGGGAATCTTCGAAAGAAGCAAGCAGAAAAGATAAGATAGCCATTCAAAAAATGGGAAATATGGGCAGTGAGACTGTCAGATTTGGAAGAGAACGAGTTCACCAGGCCGATCAATGTTGACAGATTGAAGCTGTACTTTGCCTGAAGAAGGGAAGAATGGTCACCAGAGGAATTGGCAGAAGACCTAACCCAACGGGATAGAAAATTCACTCATATATGCATGCATACACGTAACCTATTTTGCATTATTTTTTGTGTTTGTTTTGTTCTGTATTCACAGGTTTCAAAGAAGAAAAGAGAAAGCGGCAAGCCAACTAGAATCAGCAACATATGAGTAGTAGTTTCGAGGATAAATCCCAGGGTTGAGGCCCATATCAGTTTCAGTTTTAGGGATGAGTCCCACGGGCGAGGCCCATATCAGTATCAGTTTGAGGCAAGGCCCACATCGATCTGGGGCCGAGGCCCACACCCTTATCAGAATCAGTTTTGTCGGGTATGGCACTTCGGGTATGGAGACACATCAGTATCAGTTTTACCGAGTACGGCACTCTGGGGGCGAGGCCCACATCATTATCAGAATCAATTTTTCCTGGTATGGCACTCTGAGAAAAAGACCCACAGTTCAGGGAAGAAGACCCTTGTCTTAACTCAAATTGGGAAAAAGACCCACAGTTCAGGGAAGAAGACCCTTGTCTCAACTCAAATCAGGAACAAGACCCACAGTTCAGGGAAGAAAACCCTTACCTCAACTCAAATCGAGAACAAGACCCACAGTTCAGGGAAGAAGACCCTTACTTCAACTTAAATCGGGAACAAGACCCACAGTTCAGGGAAAAAGACCCTTATCTCAACTCAAATCGGGAACAAGACCCACAGTTCAGGGAAAAAGACCCTTACCTCAACTTAAATCGGGAACAATACCCACAGTTCAGGGAAAAAGACCCTTATCTCAACTCAAATCGGGAACAAGACCCATAGTTCAGGGAAGAAGACCCTTGTCTCAACTCAAATCGGGAACAAGACCCACAACACAACTCAACTAAAATTGGGAACAAGACCCACAGCACCACTTAACTCAGATTGGGAACAAAACCCACAATACAACTCAATTTAACTTGGGAACCAGACCCACTCGGCAGTTCGAGAATGAACCACCTCTCATCCACTCATTTCGAAGCTACATGGCAAGTTAAGTGGCAGCTGGCGAGCCAGGTAAGCAAAAATGCATTGCATAGACTTTGATAGGATTGTCACTGTCACACACTGCACAAGTCCCATCAAAGTGGGGGCGACTGTAGGCATTACATTTTTGCATGTGAAACCCGATGATGAGTCTCAGTTGGAGGCACTACCTTTTTAGTTAGTGATATGCGGGAAACGGTCGTCGGAAGGGAATCGGTATTTCATTATATCCTTATTCACTTGTTTAGCGTCAAGCTCGCTTGTTGGACCTCCGTTTAGAGCACCTTTGGCCCCAACAAAAAATCCACAAACCAAACCCACCAAGCCAAGCCCACTCACGCCCACCATCTAGGCCCACACACCCATATCACCTTAAAATACACCCAAATTAAATCAAATATTAATTAAATTAAATATTAACTAAATAAAATATTAATTAAATTAAATAAAACATTAATTAAGTCATTTACCAAATTAAATAAAACATAAAATAAAGTCATGCCTAATTTAGATAAATCAAATATATTAACTTCCTAACTTAAAATATTATATACTAAATTAAAGAAATATTATGCCTAATTAAAATCAATCATAACCAATTAAAAATATTGACTTCCTAATCTAACAAAATAAATACCTAATAAACACCAATCAAATATTCAACCTTCCTAATTCACCAAAATTTGTCCCCCCTCAATCCATTGATTTCCTTATCCAACACCAAATCATATCCCTTTTCAATTAGCCAAATCCATTCCTTGTCAAGCCCTTGTCTATATAAACATCACTTTTCCAAGCCATCCTCCTCTCCAATCTCTCACAATTCACGGCAAACCAAAAACCATACACTGCCCAACCTTAACACCATCACTCATCACAAAAAGTCACTCACGTCTCACATACCGACAGATCCACCACACCTCACACCAATTCACCCACAGCCACAAGACCTTCTCGCTACAATACAATCGGCAGCCCCTCAAACACGCCACCTGCTCCCAAAACATTACAGCCCCACTACTCACTGACCTGCCACCCTAAAATTCATTCATGATACACCGACTGCAAAGAAGCCTTCACGTTATTATTTTGTACGCCCACAATCTACACATACTCATGTAGCCCTCACTGCCCCACTAGCGCAACACAAATAAGCCACCAACTACCCTCAACACCATCATCATACAAACCCTAAGATCAGCCCTTCACACGTAACTGGCCCTCTCTCCACGTTAATCAGCTAGCCTCACTCCCAACCCACAAAATCAATCACGCACGATCAGCCATTTCCGTATTCCATGCCACATGCACTTCAAACAGGCCCCTAACGTCAACACATCATAGCCTTTAAACCCTCATTGACCACACATTCAACTCAGCACCCAACGTACCCATACTTATCAAACAATATAAGCCAAAAACTGCCGCACCCACAAGCCAAAACCTGCCAGAATTACCGCAAATAGTCCCCAAAGCAACCCAAAATAGTCCCTAAAATCCTTAAAACAGTAACATAAAAAATTGCACTCTAAGCCTCCTTAAATAACCGAAAAACACAGCCCTTAGACCCCCTAAAAAATGCAAACAGTAGCTTTGAAGACCTGAAACAGTGAGCAGAAAATACAGAGGAAACAGCAGCAAAATGGAGGTCAAACAGCAAGCAAAACAGCAAAACAGTGAGCTAAGACGTTAATCCAGTGAACCGGAAGAGTTGCGGAGTGATATCCCTTCCGACGGCCGTGAAATGCGAGTCCGAGAGTCGACAAAAAAGGTTAGACCTGAGGGTATTTTTCACACTTGTTTTCAATTTTATTTTTATTATTTATTGAGTATTGTTCGCATGATTATTATGTTAAAATGCATGTTGTGGCCCTTGAGTAGATAAATATGCATATATTGTAAAATTATGTATGTTGTGGCCCTTGAATAAAATGAGAGATGTGTCGCCTCTCGTGGTATATAGGATGGAAACCCGGACATAAATTTCATAGCCGATTCCGAATGGACGGTAGTATGATCTGTACTAGGGATACAACTCCACATACCACTTGAGTAAACGGCGCATATTTTGTTTTATGTTGCTTTGATTTGTTTGTTATTCGTTATTTGAATTCCTGCATTTATTTATTTGATGTGTTCATGAGATGGTATTCAAGCATGATTTAGCCCATTTAGCTGTTCATTTTCAAGCATGATTAGCCATTTATTTTGCGTTACGTTTAGGTTGTTCTTTGTTTTTCGCATTATATGATCGAAGTATGTTCATGAGATTGCCGTGTGATATTGCATGTTGCCGTTATGATGATTACTTTCATGCATGTGAACTTAAAAGTAGAATTATCCTTGGAAATATGTTGCTTAGGCTTGGTTGAATTATTGCACAAATCATTTTATTACAAGTGACATAAGTAAGGGACCATTCTGAACCCAACGGTTTGAGGTCTTCCCTTGCGATGGGTGAGTGCGGCCTTAAATCTCATTTTCCTGGTTCACACCGGGTGGCGACTCCATTATTCTCCGGTTTAGTCCCTCGCGGGCTACTCCGTACTCCCAACCGGGCCCCGAGCCCGGGACAGCATGCGTCGCCCAGTTCATGTGTCCCACAATAAGCAAATCAAGATAGACATCTAAGTAAACGGTCATTCACCGACCTACAATTTCTTCAACTAGTCACATTGCTAACTACTCAGGTTTTCACTGCTAAGAACCATAATCAAGTGCTTACGAGTCTAACATAGATCAATCACTCAAAGTATCAGATAAAAGCACGTCAAGGGTTTATCGTTTCTAAGGTTTCGCCTTAAAGCAATCAATTTCATCATCGGACTTATGTCTAACTATCAAGGACTAAAAACAAACAATGTTTTTTTCTTTTCTTTTTCCCTGTTCTCTCTTTCTTTCTTTCTTTCTTCTTTTTTTTTTCTTTTTTCATTTTTTTTGAAGGCCCCCCAATGGTCTTTCTATCCTTGCCGTAAGGTTTTCTGTTTCTCGATTTCCTTTTCCTCGCTATCCACGTTTGCTAAACTCTTCTTGACAAGCCCCTCTTTTCCTAACCCAACGGATATCTATGATGGCTTTTAAGACACGGGGTTAACATGATGCGTGAATGCATGAGATGCGTGCGATGTATGAGATATAATATGCATGTGGTTGTCAAAAGCATAAAGGGGCAACTTCTATAGGATATATAACTATGGTTCACATGTGGGTTTATAGAAGTGTAGACAAAGGCTCTCGTCGATGAAGGGTTGCCCACAACTAGGTCTCCCCACTTAAGAGTCCGAGCGACCAAGTGAGCGCACCTTTTTTATACCTTAAGGTACGTGCCAAAAAGTTATGGTGTGTGACTGACTGTCAAATGGATTTCCCGTTGTAGATTCCCCAGAGGGAGGGTGGATCGAGGCTCTCTTAAGTACCCAAGCCCCTTAGGCTCTTATCGCTTGGTGTCAGGAATAAACAACGAGTCCTAGCACCATCAAGGGATCTTACAAAGGTGTTATGGGAAACTCACTCAAGAGCTTGGAAAGGACTAACTAAAGCTTGGAGCTCATCATCCTCTCTTGGCCGAATCCTTCACTGCACAAAGGAGAAAATTTCGTTGCTCAACGGATCCACAAACCGATCTATGTAAGTGAGTTTCTTCCACTCTTCATCTTTATTCATTCTTATTAACATGCTTATATGATCTTGGGACATGTTTTAGAAACACCGACAATGGTATCATTGAGCTTAATGAGCATGAAAAAATATTAGGGTAAAATTTGGGGAAAATTGATTGAAGCATGATTTGATGAAATTGTTTGATTAAATATGCTTAAATGTATGTTACTTGATGTTATACATTATCAATTTCATGAAAAATAAATTGGATTAATTTTTCCCCCCAAAGTTGGCTTGGCCGAATACTACCCTTGGCATTGGACTTGGTATTTTATTATTTGTAAGATCATTGGATGACTTTAAACGGACATAAAATGACGATTTGTAAATCGATTGGATTCAAAACGAAATCGGTAAAATTTTACTACCTTGGCCGAATGTAAAGAAGCATGTTGGGGACTTGATTTTTTGTTTAAATAATGTTGGACATGTATTTAAGATAAAAATATGATTAATGGATTAAATTAGTGTTTTGGAAATATTGATTTAAAAGATTAATCATGTCATTACACTTTCATTAATCTAGTTATAAAATTTGGAATTTTAAATGTAATAAATGGGCTTTTATGTTTAATTGGGCCTTATGGGCTTGATATTGATTTTATGGCAAATAAGGGTGATTCCTTATTGGGCTTGGTAATTGGGTTTGACTCACATTGACCAAAGCCCAAGCCTAATGAAATCAATTGAAAGCCCATCGGACTTTAATTAAACGGACATTAGATGTTAGTTGGGCTTTGAGACCCGATATGATTAGATTTGGAATCTAAGTCATTAAAGCGCATTAAAAGTGTAAATATTTAATTTGGAATTAAATAATAGAATTAGTATTGAATACGACTTAAATTGGATTTAACGAGTAGTTCGATATAATTCATGAATTTGTACTTTAAGTACTTATTATCAAACGAGTTGGACTCGCTCAAAATCAAACCGTTGTTTGAACATTGGATGATCACATAATTAAAGACTAATTAATTGGATTAGATTGGTTGTATAACATGCCTTGAATGAATAAATGTGGATGTGTTGAATGAATAGTGTATATCGGATGAATATTAGAAGGGAAAGGGTAATTTTAGAAATTATTGTAAATTTGGAATTTATAAATTGGACCTGCGTGTCCAGCCTTGTCTCTTATTATCTCTTTGTATTCTCTTCTCACCTAATTCCCCTCATTGCAATGAGGTTTCTGTAATTGTATTATGTTATTGGGTAGAAGTAGAATAGTGCTAACCGGGGAGAGGAAATGGAGTGATTTGTTCTAGGAACAAGTTGTTATATATCCATCCGCATATCACTATTAATTTACTTTTCTCGCCTTATGATGTTTTAGAAGCATGCTTAAGGGTGTATGATGAGACCTAACAAAGATAATTAATTGGTTTCCAATTACGCGAAAAACCCTCAAATACATATTAAGCGATTTTTCCTTCCGTTGAGTGATTCTTACTCAAGATCCAAAATTGGCATTGGTTTGTTGGCCAAAGTCAAGGCCTTTGTCAATTGCGGATGTGTTTGAATCATGATAGTTTTGTACTATATCGGTGTCTTGTCCAAGTTGTGATTTGTTGGCCAAAGTCAAGATCACTTCTTGTCCAACGACATTGATCACGAAATTTTCCATGTCAACGGGTCCCGCTTAACTGGAATCATTAAGCTTGTTGTGCCAAAGCCAAGGCTTAGTTGATTCAGAGGAAATAGGTTAGGAAATACATTGGATGTATTGGCATATATATTGTATATATGTTTCGGACTTGGACATCCACCTATCGGATCTAGGAATTGGATGAGATCCAATTGATCTTCGAGATCTACCTAGTTAAATATCATACAGCTTGTTGGCCAAAGTCAAGGTTGTGCGTTATTTAACGGGATCCTAGCCCACTAGGAAACTGGGTTTCCCGAGTACTCGACAGAGGGTTAGAGGCTCACCGAAAAAGTGGGGAGGCTAGTATTGAATCTGCAATTTCATTCAGATACTTAGCTTTACGAGCTTTCAAATTATTTCGTCAAAATTATTTTATTAGTTGGACTAATGTAATATTATTTTTCTTGTAACAGTTAAACTGTACCCATAAATCGTTGACTAGATAGTTGGACTGTCGTAGTCAAGATGACTGGAAAGGAAATATCCGAGACATAATCATGGGCGAGAATGTCTTCAAGGGCACAAACTTTGCAGATTGGGAAATGAACTTAAGGATAGTCCTTGGTTCTGAGAGGTTGCTATATACGATACAGACCTCTTGGGCCTAAGCCCAAACCAGATGAGCTACTTGAGCTGGAGCTTTGGAAGACTCAAAGCGATGATTGTGATACAGCTCAGTCTATCATGCTTGCTGCTATGACTCAGCATTTCCGTCGACAAAATAGGGACTTGGATCCTTATAACATGTTGGCGAGGTTGCAAGATCTTCATCGATCTAACAAGAGATCGCAAAGATATGAGTTGGTTAAGAAGCTCTTCCGATCACGCATGTCAGATGGCATGTCTGTTGAGTCCCATGTGACACAGATGATTGCTGACATAAATGAGTTGGCAGAGATGGGGATAGTCTTTGAGGCTCAGATTACAGTAGATTTGATCTTACAATCTCTCCCCGATACCTGGAAGCAGTTCATCATAAACTATAATTTGATGAACACTGAGGATACTCTTGGAGAGTTATTATCAATCCTCAAGGAAGCTGAGAAGGAACTTCTCAAGGGCAGCAAGCGTGAGGCGTACTTCGCTTCGACATCTCAGACACCAAAGCCTGGGCCCAATGCGACTGGAGGTGTGAAGAAGAAGAAGCATAAGCGCAAGGGCAAGGCTAAATCGTCAAAGGCTTCTGGGAAGCCAAAGGACAAATCTCAGGATGTTTACCTACAGTGCGGCAAGCGGGGTCACTGGAAGCGTGACTGCCGCGAGTACAAGGCGCTCCAGAAGGAAATAAAGGCGGGCAAGGCACCGGCCTCAGGTATGTTTGTTATTGAAATAAACATGACTAATTCTAGTTTTAAAAATTGGATTTTTGATTCAGGTTGTGGTACTCATATATGTACTGATGTGCAGGATCTGCGGATTAGCAGGAAACTGTCCTCAGGGGAGATTGATCTACGCGTCGGAAATGGGGCACCAGTCGCCGTTTTGGCCGTTGGCACTTTTGTTTTAGAACTGCCCTCGGGGTATGTACTTGAACTTAATGACTGTTATTATGTACCTAGTTTGAATAGGAATATTATTTCTGTTTCTATGTTAACCCAATGTGGGTACACTTTTGTATTTCGGAACACTGGGTGTTACTTATATAAAAATGATGTAGAAATTTGCACTGCTGATGCAAATAATGGTCTTTATATTTTGAATATAAATGAATCTCTAACATATAAAATAACAAACAAAAGGCTTAAAATGAGTAATCCAAAGGATGAAACTTATATGTGGCATTGTCGTCTAGGACACATAAACAAGACTCGCATATCCACACTTTCGAAGAGTGGGTACTTGGACAGATTTGATCTAAATTCATATGACATCTGCGAATCTTGCTTATTAGGGAAAATGCCTAAGTCACCTTTTAGCAGTAAAGGTGAACGCGCCACCGAACTGTTAGCCCTCGTTCATAGTGATGTATGTGGGCCCATGTCTAGCCAGGCTAGAGGTGGATACGAATACTTCGTAACCTTTACGGATGATGCATCACGTTATGGTTATGTGTATCTTATGAGACACAAGTTGGAAACTTTTGAGAAATTCAAAGAGTTTCGACACGAAGTTGAAAAACAGACCGGCAAGAGTATAAAGACGTTACGATCGGACCGTGGTGGCGAATACTTGAGCAACGAGTTTCTAGATTACTTGAAAGAATATGGTATTCTTTCACAATGGACTCCTCCTGGAACACCGCAATTAAATGGTGTGTCCGAACGGAGAAACCGAACTTTGTTGGACATGGTTAGGTCTATGATGAGTCGCACTGAGCTACCTATTTCCTTTGGGGATATGCATTAAACAGTGCAATTCTTATTTTGAATAAGGTTCCGTCAAAGTCTGTACAACAGACACCATATGAGATATGGACAGGAAAGAAACCGGGTTTCTCATTCCTGAAGATTTGGGGGTGCTGGGCATACGTCAAACGTTTGGAAGGTACCAAACTTGAACCCAAATCGGATAAATGCCTATTCGTAGGATATCCTAGGGAAACCAAAGGATATTACTTCTATCACCCACGAGAGAACAAAGTATTTGTTGCTCTACATGCGGTTTTCCTTGAGAGGGAATTCCTAGATGCAGTGGTTAGTGGGAGGAAAGTAAATCTCGATGAAAATCGAAGTGATACTGTTCCTGGCATTGAACCCTCAACGGAACATGAACAGTCCATCCAGGATGAGACTGTACCACAATCTTCAATTACACAAGGACCGCGTAGGTCGGAGAGAGTCAGGAGACTGCCTGAGAGGTATGGGTTCCTGATCTCACCTCATGTGGATATTAATCTTATTGAGGATAACGAACCGGCTACGTTTCAGGAAGCGATACAAGATACCGATTCCGCTTTATGGCAAGATGCCATGAAGTCCGAAATGGATTCCATGTACACCAACCAAGTTTGGACACTAGTTGATACACCAGAAGGCGTAAAGCCTATTGGATGCAAATGGGTCTTCAAGAAGAAGACCGACATGGATGGCAACGTACAAACGTACAAAGCTAGGCTTGTAGCGAAGGAGTATCGTCAATTACATGGTGTAGATTACGACGACACTTTCTCACCCGTTGCCATGGTTAAATCCATTCGGATAATGCTTGCTATAGCTGCATATTTTGATTACGAGATATGGCAGATGGACATTAAAACCGCTTTCCTTAACGGAAACCTATTGGAGGATGTTTATATGCAACAGCCTGACGGTTTTATCGTGCCTGGACTTGCAAACAAGGTTTGTAAGTTAAATCAGTCCATTTATGGACTGAAGCAAGCATCGCGGTCATGGAACCAACGTTTTGATGAAATCATAAAAGAATATGATTTCATTCAAAACGAAGATGATCCTTGTGTATACAAGAAGGTTAGTGGGAGAGCACTGACTTTTATTGTCCTTTATGTTGACGATGTATTGCTAATAGGCAATGACATTCCTATGTTAACGTCGGTGAAAGCTTGGCTTTCATTGAAATTCTCCATGAAAGATCTAGGAGAAGCAGCCTTTATTCTGGGAATAAATATCTACCGGGATAGATCTAGAAAGCTGCTTGGACTTTCCCAGAGCACGTACATTGACAAAGTGTTGAAGAGATTCAACATGGATCAGTCCAAAAAGGGACTGTTGCCAATATCACATGGTGTCTATCTATCTAGGGACATGTGTCCTAAAACTCAAGATGAGAGAGACAACATGAGTCGGACACCATTCGCCTCGGTAGTCGGATCGATCATGTATGCCATGATATGTACGCGACCTGATGTCTCATATGCTTTGAGCATGTGTAGTCGCTATCAGGCCGATCCAGGTGAAGGTCATTGGATGGCGGTTAAGAGTATCCTTAAGTATCTTAGACGAACTAAGGACACCTTCTTAATCTATGGAGATTGAGAACTTAAGGTATCTGGGTATACCGATGCAAGTTTCCAAACCGACAGAGACGACTTTAAGTCGCAATTTGGGTACATATTTTTTTTGAATAATGGAGTAGTAAGCTGGAAATCTTCCAAGCAAGATATTGTTGCCGATTCAACAACAGAAGCGGAGTACATTGTTGCAGCTGAAGCGGCAAAGGAAGCAGTTTGGATCAGGAAATTCCTAATTGGATTAGGAGTAGTTCTGTTAGCAGCTGAGCCCGTTCCATTGTATTGTGACAATAACGGGGCTATAGCGCAGGCTAAGGAACCGCGGTCTCATCAACGGTCCAAGCATGTTCTTCGACGTTTCCATCTGATACGTGAGATCATACATCGTGGCGATGTGAAGGTCGAGAAGATTGCATCAGATGACAACATAGCAGATCCGCTGACGAAAGCTATTTCACAGGAAAAGTTTGAGCGACATGTACATAGTTCAGGTATTAGATGCTTGAGTGACTGGCTATAGGCCAAGTGGGAGATTGTTGGACAGTTATGACCCATAGCGTCACTATTTGTAAAAGACATTGTGTTTTTGTACAAAATTAACTATGTAGTAATGAAATTGCCTTTTACCGTTTAGTATCTTTCATTTACTTTTATATTCAAATGGTAAAAGTCCATATGATTAGTTCCGGATTGAGATGATATGAGACAGTATCGATCTATAAAGGTTTAATCATTAAATATCCTTAGTCGTAGCATTATCGAGACTGGACATCGATAATGCAAAATAGACTAGTATTGCACTTGTGCGTGTTGTGAAGGCATAACAGCATAGTTCTCATATGTTTAAGTATTGGATACTTATGCGAGTGCGATAGGAGGTTGTGTTTTACCGATGGTATGGAAAACAGCTTCGCTCTGGATAGACCCCGCGAAATCCCATTGGTAGTATGTATATGTGTCTATGGGAGTCCGCTTCAGGGTAGGTGTATTTGGTCTTAACCTGAGACTTGCATCGCTAATACTTGCGACAATCGGTAAACTTTGGTTGTGGTTGTCCAGGGCTGTAACAGGTTCTGTGTACGCCTCAACCGGGCTTATTGAGAATCGTAGTGTATTGGGTGTGATGTCGAGATGGAAGTATCACTTCAGACATATGGAGATGATGATCGCAAAGGGATACAGACTTGATCTCTATAAAGGTTGCAACCGTCGGGATAATATGACAAGGTCAGAATTATCCGATTCAAAGAGACTAGTTGCTTGATATCCGATATGTGCTTCGTACGGGGCAGACACTATTCCAGCCCCAGGCCTTGCACGTGATCATTCGATACTGGATCGCTATACACTATACTACGGTATACTACGCCTGACAAAGATCTTATATTCCAGTAAGAATGTTTCTAGAGAATTAGGTAGGCATGGCGCTTTGCTAGAAGCCAACCTTGTCTTGTAAATCGGTAAAAACGTAGTACTTGGTACGTACGTGTTCGGATAATCCGACGACCGGATTTACTGCCAACATATCTAGAGATCTCTTGGGTCGCTTCCCGAAGATTCACCAATGATGTATGATTCGAACTTAATTAATCTAGGATTGATTGCGGAGAGACTTTATCTTGGATAAAGTACTATTTGAAGAGAGAGAAAGATTAATTTGGAATTAATCGTTAAAATAATATATTCGATATATTAAACGAAATTCGATTTCGACAAGGAATTAAAATTAGATTTTAATTCGGGCAAACGAGTTAATTTGGAGTTAATTCGTTAGCGACGTGAATAGTAATTTTGCTAGGCACAATTATTTAATTAAATTTGATTCATTAACGTCGCGACGGAAGTTCGCTAATTCGGAATTATCAAACCCGAACCCGGGAGTGTTTGCGGGCCCACTCACATTTGGAATCGAGTGGGGCCCACATGTCATATCAACCATCACATCACTTGTCATTAAATTCACTTTTTTGTGATGGGTTTTGGTGATGGTGTGTACAACACTCAAAGGCAAGGAATGGTGATGGATTTGTGTCATATACCTACCAAAGGTTTGGTATATGTTTGACAATTATTTTGATACAAATATAAATTGATTTTGAAATTAAAATCATCACTCTCTCTCCTTCTCTTCATGACCGAAACTGTGAAGTTTCACAGCTCTCCCATCTTCTTCATTTTGTTGCAAAATTCTTGAAGAAAGTGTGTGTGTTTGGAACATAAAATCACATACAAGGCTAGCACCATCAATGGATCTTACAAAGGTGTTATGGGAAACTCACTCAAGAGCTTGGAAAGGACTAACTAAAGCTTGGAGCTCATCATCCTCTCTTGGTCGAATCCTTCACTGCATAAAGGAGAAAATTATGTTGCTCAACGGATCCACAAACTGATCTATGTAAGTGAGTTTCCGCCACTCTTCATCTGTATTCATTCTTATTAACATGCTTATATGATCTTGGGACATGTTTTAGAAACACCGACACCCCTTAGGAAAAACCAGTGCCACATTTCCAACCAAGAGTACCTTTCCCACAAGCACTTAGGCCCACAGTGAGAGTCCCAGATCTAAATGTTGAAAAACAATCACAGGTTGAGGGTGAGTGTCATTACTTATACATGCTAGAAACAGTCCTACCAGAAACAAATTCTTTGCGCCATGAGTCAAACCCTCCCAAAGTGAAATCGATTCCAAGGAACCGGAAAAGGAGGAAAATGAGAGTCCGTGCTCAATTAAATATGATACCTGGGAGATTAAAAAGAAGGTTAAGCCAACTTTTCCTTATGAGCAGCCAAAAATTTCAACAGCCACCATACCCTGGAGGATCAGTGGACACACTGCCTTAGCTAGACAGAAATTCCCTCACATGCCTTCATCAATATGCTAGATGGAAACCACCATGACAACTTGAGTGCTTGCGTCTGGCTGAAGATGTTAAACTTAGCGCTAGCGGAGAGGCAACCCTTGCATCTGCATTTATTTTATTTTTTTTTATTTATTTATTACATTAGTTTTATTTTTATTGTGTGCTAATTGCATTTTTTATTTTTTATTGTTTGCATAAGTGTTTTTGCAGGTTTTAGCACAACCTACACAGTCACGCAGCTAAAGTCTCACCAGCAGGAACCTGATCAACTCCGCGCCTGGTAGTGTTGGTCCTTAATCCTTTTTCCTTACATCTATCTTACATTGAGGACAATGCAAGTTTTAAGTGTGGGGTGTATGCATGCGCATGATAATACCTGTCATAAATATATTTTATTATTATCTAAAAAAAATTATTTTGTTCTTTTTTTAGTCCTTGTTAGTTAAAACATAAGTCATATGATGATATTGTTTGTTTTAGTTAGAAATCTTAGAAACGATAAGTCATTTAATGTACTTTTATCTGATGCTTTGAATAGTTTATCGATGTTAGACTCGTAAGCACTTAATTTTGGGTTTTTAGCAGTGAAAGCATGAGTAGTTAGCAATGTGACTAGTTGAAGAAATTGCATGTCGATGAATAACCGTTTTCTTAGATGTCTACCCTGATTTACTTGTGTTATGACATGTGGTATGGTTGAAAATAAAAGATAAGTCTCTGAAGAAGGAAAATAAACCACATATAACCGATAAACGTGAAGCTACCCATGGGCGAGTATGAGGACCACCATGAGGAGAAATGCTACCTTAAATGGTAGGTGTGTTGAGAAAAAAAAAGAGAAAGAAAAGAAAAATGCAAAAAGAAAGGAAATGAAAAGAGAGACAAAGGAAAAGGAAAAAAAAAATCATACCATATTGAGCACATAAAAGAAATTACATGGCTTAATTGAGATATCTAGGTTGGTTTGACCATCGATCCCAATTTCTAAACGAAATCACTAAGTTGGCTTACCTAGGAATCAAGTTGTGAATAAACCTTTACACACACACACTCTGAGTCTAGCTTAGATGATTTATTTAAAGACTTAGATTTGAGTTACGTTGAGTACTTTGAAGGTTCTATGGTTTCATTACTAGACATTCTTTGAGGACTAAAATTATGTGAAACTATTGGAACTATTTAATTTTTATTTTTATTTTTGCATGATTGTGTGTTTTGAATGACGTTTGTGGGTGTCGTCGCTGTAAGCCCTCACGAGACTATAACTCGTCCACTAAGGACACCTAGGGGTTTAAAGGCTTGTTGCATACGCTAAATGCAATCGTGATCCCTACGAAAGTGGCTTAGATAGTTTTTATTTATTTAGTTTGTATTTTATTTTACGCTTGAATTGCTAGAGACTAGCAATAAGCTGGTTGGGATTGTGATAAGTGCACGAAAGTGTACTTAGAACACTGCTAACTCAGCTTTATTATCATATGTTTTAATCTTAATTAGAGTCATTTTGTGCTTTGTTAATAGGAAGCAATAAATCAAGGAGAATAGAGCAATTGAACATGTTTCAGAGCCTAACAGACGTATCATATGCAAGCGGGAGCATCAACCGCGCACTGAATTTGAAAAGGCTATAACTTTTGATTTAGAAAGAGTTACGAGGCCCATAATATATCGATTTGCATCTACTCGAGGAGATCTAGTCAACTGTAGCATCCTGCAAAGCTATTGGCGCGTCGTGACGCGCGAAGCACGTCGCGACGCGAAATCGCGATTCCAGGGATGCAATTTTGTGCATTTTTAATGCAATTTAGGGTTCCAGGACTTTTCTATATAAACCCAACTTCATCCCAAACCCTAATGAGGAGAAAATCAGAGAGAAACAGAGGAGAAACACACAAAAATAGCCAAAAACACAATTCATAGAAAGGAAGAACGAAGAACTTCAAGGAAATCATGACGTATCTCTGATCTATTCAGGTTGCATTTATTTCTTCCATGGAGAACTAATCTTCTAGGCAAAGCTAAGGTTGAACTCTTGTATTTTAATTTCTATATTTATGTTGTTGATTTCTTAAGAACCTTTTAACGTTTAATATAATTGATGGTTGTTATTTTCTATTATCTTTCGATTCTTGAATCCAGAAATTATGTTTTGTCAAACTCCTATATAGATCCAGTCATGCTTCTTCTATGTGTGATTTGCGAACTTAGTTGTGACTGGTAAAAGTCATTTTATGTGTTGGCCTTTTGCTGCAGTATTGCCTGAGGGTATATTGTCGACGATAGATAACTCGTAACGATGACTTTTGTGTGTTTTTTTAACATAGAGAAAATAATCATTGATTAACGTAGAATTTAATAGGAGTAGAATTGAATATTTTCCGATTGTTGGTTTGGGATGTGAAACCTTCAATTGAGTAATAATAGGAATTAATAACTGAATATAGGAGTTTGATACAATAGGGATTCTCGATGTTTTGCCATATTTCTCTATTGATAAAATCCTGCAAAATTTTCTATATGTTTTTACTTTAATTATCAATTCATTCATTTTCTTTATTAAGTTATTGCTAGAGTTTGTTTGAGTAAATTAGTTCATGTAACCATCTCTCTGAGGAATCGACACCTCAGCTATACTGCGATAACCGCAAGTTATTTTAAGCAATGACTGCAATCAAAATATGACAAAGAAACAAAAAATTAGAGACATGAAAATCATTTATAAAGTCATCTAAAGTTGCAAGAAGCCATTAATTCAAAATGAAATGAGGCTTTTTTACACCCTCTAATTTCAATTGCCAAGCCATAAGCGGATTTCTTCACTCAAGCTTACATCATTTTTTAGACCCAAAAATATCAGTCAACATTGAAAAGTTAATTATGTTAAGAGTACCCCAACTGCATAATCTTGGAAGCAACACCTAGAGAAAGCAAAAAAAGGAATTCTGATGGCATCACATAGAATGAGAGAAAAAACAATTAAGTATTTCTATAACTTTAGAGATATAGAGCTCAAAGTAGTGAGCAAACGCCTAATTGGTAACCCAAACCCTCCACACACCCACCACCCCCCCCCCCCCCCCCCCCCCAAAAAAAAATGGTCCCTTGGAAAGATTTAATACCTAAACACATACATCACTTGCATTGAGAATAGAGGTGTTCATAAGGTCAGGACAACCCGCGACCCAATCCGATAAGATTCGACCCGTGCGGGTTAAAAAAATTGATTTTTCGGGTTAACGCGACCCACCCTGAAATTTGCGAGTTGGGTCACGTGTTTGGTACTAAAACTGACCCGACACGAAATAATAATAATATTATTATTTTCTAAAAATTTTATTATTTTTTAAAAATTTTACTATTTTTTTATTATTTATTACATTTATTGTCTTGAAACTTTATATACATAATAATTTTCGGGACCAAAATAACTAATATTATATTTTAAATAATTAATTCATTAAAAAAAATTGGCCAACCCAACCCTTGAACACCCCTAGTGAGAAAAGGGATAATGAAAACAAAATGTGATATTATGCAAAAGTAAATTTAAGTTGACATTTATCATCGATAACTTATGGACAGTAGTGTTCACTGGAGACAATCAAAGTGTTGGTTTTAAGATAGCAGTAAACAAGGTGATGCACCATACCATTCTCTATTTAGAGTTCGTTTGGTATAGTTTTTCAAATAAAGCTTCTTCAATTAGAGCTTTTAGAAGTGGAGCTTTTGATAAAAAGTTTTTAGGTGTTTGGTTGTGAGTGTCAACTTTTAATAAACATTATTAAAAACCATTCAAGGACAGAATTAATGAAATCACATGAAATCATAAAAATATCCTTGTGAAAACCATTCAAGGACAGAATTAATGGAATCACAAGAAATCATAAAAAAATCCTTGTGAAAATTGAAACAAAATATCCACTTTTTCACAATATTTAATAACAAAGGATAACTACGCTAGTGCAAAATGGGCATCTCTGCATGCCAAACTACCACCAGAACAAAATGTTCAAAGATGAACACATAGATAAAGAGATTTCTTCTAATATAACATGAAATGGTTTAAAATCTTCCATAATAACATTCACATTAAGAAGAACATAAGTTACATGTACCTAAAACATGAATAACGTATCGGAAACCAACCATCCTTCCTATTAAATTCATGCGATCGAAGAATAAACCTAGAGAAACAATCCCCTACCTCATTCCCAAAAGAGAATAAAAATAAGCCAAATTAAGTACAATAAATGATTTTACCTCTGTCCCATGGGGTGTTATTAGGCCTGCAATTTAATCACCAAAGATATTAGTACAAACAACCCTCTCAAAACCTTAATTAGAAATATTAAAATGGAAGTTTTCTACAAAATGGAAAATTTTTAAGTTAATTCCTTCATTTACATACCCAAAAATAACGGCATTCCAAAGTACTATATTGTTGTCTTGAGGAGCACCACTAATGCCGGCAGGAGGATCTTGTTGTAACCTCTTAAAATCCCTCATCAATCTCTTCCATGCAGGAGTCGACATTCTCACTGCCTATATATACATATACAGTAAAAGGCCAATCCAAAAAAAATACACTTCTCAGTGTCATCAATTGTTTCACAAACAATGAACAAGTAACCACTTAAAAAAATTGAACCAACAACAGTTCCTCAAGAGTAATCAATAGACAGGATGCATTACATTAAAGTTTGCAAAAATGAACAAGTTGAGATTCTTTGGTAATTATCATTACCGAGTTTAAATTTAGCCGAGATTCAAAGAAAAATCTTGAAAACTTCCCTTATTCATATCACATGACTTAAGTCACCAATACAATACCAATAGAGGATATAAGAAAGTCACAAGTCCATGATTATAATATTCAGATTGCAAACTTCCCATGCTTTGTCAAGCTGACCAGCATGACTACATGCACACAGGACAACAACAAGAGATGCTGAATTTGGTTTTACCTTCTCTTCCTGCATTAGGTCAAAAACTTCAACTGCTGACTCATAATCCCCATTCATTCTGTATCCAGACATCATCGCGCTCCAAAATACAGGATTATCAGGTTTTATCTCTAATTGGTCAAAAACTCTTCGTGTCCAAGCAGGTTGCCCACATTTCATATACATATAAATAAGAGTTGTAGCCATGAATTCATCCTTATTTAACTCAGTTCTAATAACATGTCCATGAGTCTCTTTTCCACACTTCGAAGCAGAATAGTTTGCACAGGCTGATAAAACACTTGTAATGCATTTTATACATGGGACTGTGCGAGCTAGCTGCATTTTCTGAAAGTACTTCAAAGCTTCAAATCCCATTCCTTGTTGAGAAAATCCACTGATCATTGAATTCCAAGTTGCTGAATCAGGTTTAAATCCTTCATATGTTAATTGATCAAACAACTCCATGGCTTTCGAGCTCTGTCCATTTAACATCATTCCGGATATCATCGAATTCCATGTCAGAATATCTCTGCTCCCATTCAATTCCTGGAATACATTATGAGCCCAAGGCAAACAACCGCATTTTGAATACATGTCAACAAGTGCAGTGCCAACCTCAGTATCAGAATGCATCTCAATTTTCTGTATAAGCCCATGAATCTGCCTACCAAACTGAAGATATAAAATATTTGCACATGTAGAAATAACAGAAATAAATGTAACTGAATCGGGTGCTTCACTTGAACACACCCTCATGTCCTTGAACACTTTTAACACCACTAGAGGAACCCCATTATTCAAAAGCCCGGTAAAAAGGACATTATAGCTCACAACATCCTTCTCAGGCATCTCTCCAAACACTTTAGTAGCCAAAATTATTTCTTTCCGATTCGAATACATAGTCATTAATGAAGTTGCCACATATACATCCATCTCAACGCCCAACTTTATCGCCAAACAATGCATTTGCAAGCCATGATCAACACTCTCACAAGCAGACAACGCACTAGCAACAGTGACAGAATCAGGCCTACACGTTCCAACCACCGCTTCTTTAAACACCCTCAAAGCTTGTCTAAAATACCCATTGTAGCCAAACCCGGAAATTGCAGAATTCAATGACTGCAAGTTCCGGTCAGGCATTTCATCGAACACTTTAAGAGCATCACTAAGTAGATTTAGTTTCATGTACATCCCAGTGAGAGCATTGGCTGCGTAAACGTCTGATGAAAACCCAGATTTGATGAGATGGACATGGATGATTTGGCCTTGGGTAGGTGATTGGAGCTTGGCGCATGCTTTGAACAGAGGAGGGAAGGTGAATTTGTGGGGGAGCAAAGAAGTAGAGTGGTGGTGTGTGTATAAATTAAGTGCTTCTTTGTAGAAGCCATTTGTTACTAGTTTTAGTATTTGGTGTTTCATGTGATGAGACTAAAATGGGAGGGATCAACTTTGTAAGTTTAAACTGATACTTCTAACTCTCTGCGTCACGAATTTCACTTGCTATTCAAATTTGAACTGTCCAAGTGACACAAGCAAAGCCCTAAAACAATAAGATTTATAAGTGACCACAAGTAACGGAAAATTATGAAAATGACAAAAAAGCTCACACCTTTCTTTAGCCACTTCAAGCCGAAATTTGCGTTTTTGAGATGAAGAAGACGAGCAGAGCGGCTGGGATTTTAGGGTTTTGAGTTAAATGAGGAAAATTTGGTTTACCGGCTTATTAAGTTTCATGTAATATAACATTTTAAATTCACTTAAAAATCAAATAAAATATAAACCGTTCGATTTAGGCAAAATTGAATCGAATGGCTAGAATTGTGTATGTATGCCATAGTGGCAACCATTGTAGCAATGGCTTTATCTGTTAAGTTATATGTGATGATTGGTAAATACATATTTTAGGATTTGTAAAAATAATCTCGTAAAAATCCTTTTTCATGAACGACGGAAGTCCAAAATGAATTGTCACATATATAATTTGTTAATCTTTTGGTATAAATGAGCTCAAAATTACGAACAAATTAGTTGTCTAAGGTTATGTTTAGATTGATGGAATTGAATGGTTTCTAATATAATGGATGAGACAAAATGTATTAGAAAGTAATATAGTTTAATCTTGTTTGTGAAAAAATGAGGGATTTATAATATAATGTTTCAAAACATTGTTTGATAAATAAATAATAATATAATGGAATGTAATGGAATGTAACTAAATTGATTTTAAAGCCAATTCTACCCTTTTAGATTATAAAATTAAAAAAGATAAAAATTTTAATGTTATTTTTTCAATAAGAAATTGTCTCTACACGTAATATTATTTTTTTAAGTTACGTTCTATCTCCAACTCTCGATTTAGGCTACTCATTTTCAATGACTCAATACCCCTTATGGTTAATCAATCGAAACATACCTAAATTTTAGGCAACAAAAACATGAACTTAGAAGATACAAATATTAACCCTAATAAAAATATGTATTTTTTTAACCAGACATTGCATGCAATTGACGCATGCAGAATTAATCAAAAGGAACATGCACGCGCATAGTTGATGACGAGGGAGCCGTACGGTCACAAGCCATCATTTGTTCATGGATTAATTGGGAATTATTTTAAAGGCTCTTCGAAATCTGAATTTTTGGTGAAGATAAAGGGAGAGAAAAAATTTTGAAGGTAAATCTCGGTGCCTAAACCGCCTTCGCCGTGCAAAGGAAATTAATTCCTATAATTGGCATCAAAAGTGAAGTTGAAAAATATTCTAACTCTTTTATTTTTATTTTAATTATGTGATAATTAGTTTGTTATTTTTTTTTTTATATATTTGATGCATGAAAATAAAATATAATATGTTATTAGAGTGGGCATAAAATTAAATAAATATGTTTTATGAGATAAAATTATTCACGTGATGATATTTATTTATTTTAAACGCATTGATCGTAAATTGTTTCGGCTTTTTAGTTTTATTATCATTTTCAGGAATATAAGGCCATACTGCCATTTTAGGAATTAATTACAAATGTTGTATTTAATTTTACTGTGTAACTTATGGAGCATATTGTCAATGAGGAACTAAGGTAGTAATTGAGTAATGTTTGGTAAATGTTGATCGTGATTGTAGGAAGCTATGATAAGCATAGGCATGATGAGTTCGACGGCGACGTGTAAAGGAGATTTCCACACGAAAGCATGTCTTATGAGTCAAAGTGCTAATGTGGTCCATAATGAGCACATGACTACTTGAAGCATTATATCCATATATTGCGAATGTTACTACTAGTGGAGCAAAATTTTCTCAGGACAATCCATGGAGTCAAGAGTTGAAGACCAATGAATACCTTGAGTATTTTGTGTATTAGTTAGATTAATATAGAAAACCAAAAAGTCTGGTCAATGCATTAGTTTTATTGTATGTATGTATGTCATATAAATTCATGTTGATTTAATTTATGCAAATTATAAATATTTAAAATTTAGATTAATACATGCGGGAAAAAAATTAAATGGTTTAATTTAAATAAGTTTAAATTTTGATAATCAGAAAAGGACGATTGATAGGAAACTAGTTATTTATTTTGGTATATAGGATGGAAACCTGGTTATAAATTTCATATCCGATTCCGAATGGACAGTAGTATGATCTGCACTCGGGATACAACTTCATGTACCGAATAAAATAACATAAGTCACCTATATCTAATTAAATAGTTTAATTAAATAATTGCTTAAATCAGAATTTTAATTTAAACATAAAATAATGAACTAAAAGTTTAAGAGTTAAAATTGAAATAGCTCATTAAAAAAACACTTAATTAAATTATTTAATTAAGTAAAATATTAGTTGTGAAAATTAGGATTTATTGAACAAAAATTTTAAGTGTTAAAATTAGTTAGATCACTAATTATACATTAGTGTTAAGTAGAGTTATATTTTAGCCGCGCATGATCTAAACAAAATAAATACTTGTAATAGAAAACTTAAATTTTTGAATAGTGAGTGGGAGAGAGATATATGAAAATATATCCTACGGTCTTCATTGTTAGTCCGAAAACGTGAGATTCAAAAGTGCCTCGAGACGGTTTTATTTTCATCCCCTACGGATGTTATCCATTTTGGGTCAATATCAAGTCTGGATTCCGAAAGGATAGGAACTTTGTTGGGGTTTTGGGCGAAGGGCGTCGCAGAAGCGCAATTCGGGCAAAATCGTAATTTCAAAACTTTTTCAAATTACCGAATAAATTATTCAATATCTAATATGAATAATTTATTCATATTTCACCTAAACACATTTATTCGGTATCAAATAATGACATAAACATATAAGAAACGTCGCAAAACTTTTACGAAAATATTTTTCCGCAAAATGACGCAAAATGTGTTTTTGACCGAATCGAGTACCCAACACACATGAGGGCTGCCCAAGTCAGCCCCAAAAGTGTTAGGGCAGTTCATGGGCTGCCCGAACAGTGAAAAATTCACTGTTCGGACAGCCGTAACCCGGTTGTCTCAAAAGTCAACCGGTAACGCCGTTTTTTGCCGTTTTCGCTTATTTCAACTCCGAAATAATTTCCAGCAATTGTTCTAACACCCAAAAGACATCCAATGCATTCAAAAGACATCATTTTCATCACAAAATTTCCATTTTTTTTCAGATCTGATTTTGCAACAAAAATAATCAAATTTTCATGCTTTAAATATAAATTTTCAAGATTAATCCAATTATTCAAAACACCAACCAAAATCACCACACATGAAGCACCCAAGAACAATTCTAGGCATTACAAGAGTGGTCATAATACTCTAGAATGGCAACATATCATCTAATGATCAAATTGGACAAAAATTACAATAATTTCATCCAATATACTTCACACATGCATCACCACTTCCAATTCCATCCACCACAACCAAAAGCCCCAAATTCATAAGGAAAAGGAAACCCTAGAATCATACTAGATCATCAAGAAAACAAGAAACATGCTTTCAAGCTTGGAGATGTATATGATTACCTTTAATTCCATAATTTCCTAAGCTTTTTCCTTCATTTTCTTCATTTTCCTCACTTGTTTCATCAAACCACATTGAGAGCATTTTTTCTTATTAGGTTTCGGCTATGGTGGAGTGTGTAAGAAGATAAAAATTTTCAATTAAAAAACCCCTTTGCCGACTTTTAGGGGTAGTTTTGGCATTTCCAAAAAATTATATCAATTAATTTAATTCAAACTTTATCTTAACAAATCATATTTGGACAAATAAAGTTTAATTAAATCATGCCATGTGTCACCAATAATAATTAAACATATTTCATAACAATTATGAAAAAGTTTATCAATTAATTATTCAAATATTTAACAATTAAATATCTAAATAATTAATTAATAAAATTATTATTATATATGTATTTTTATTTACATTAAATAACAAATACATATATTTATGGCATATGTCAAAATCTCATTTGACGATTAATTAATGTGTATCTAATCGAATTATGTATCAAATACAAATGCACAATAATTATTATTAGCCAAAATCCCCTAATGCATGTATTATCGTTTAACCGTTTAAACGATTCGAATTAACTCATTTAATTCAATGAAGTATTATGAATAATCTGTATTATTCATATCGCGTTGCCCAAGTGCTCAACGAGCACACTTCATATTGTGAGACTCTCTAAGTTTAGGTTTATCCGTCACGAAATCCAATTTCGTGTCCATAATTCACCCACTCTTGAATCATGACGACCACGAATAATCTCGCTAAACTATGCAAGTCGAGGTCATTGCATACGTATAATCCCTCCGTCACAGGCTATCCATATTATACCTGGGATATAGATAAGAACGTCAAATCCGTTCGGTATAAAATAGTCAAATTTCAATTTACGATCTCTAAATAACACTCGAAACTGATTTATGAAGTTATACCATGCTCATGAATTACTAGATCGCAAACACGTGCGGATGACAATACCATGTACACAGGACTGACAGATCATATCTTGATACGCACTAGATATCATGAGTATCAGTTCACACCCAATGAACAGATGAAGGTCTGATCTAAATATATCGGTGACGTGACTGCCATCAAAGTGTGGAGGATAACTTATATATCCCACTATGGTATCTCAAGTTAAAGGACCGTTATGCTCGCTCAACTCGAGAAGATTCCTATTGACGTTGGTGTACCATCAATTAGGAAATCTTTTGTGAGTCGTTCATTATTTATCAAATAAACACCTATATGCCTATACGAGTCTCATGAGACTCATGGTTCATTGGGATAAACCATCGGACCAAGTCACGATATACGATATGTGATGAGAACCTGCCTGGAACAAAGCCAAGCAAACCTATAAAAGATTGAAATCATTCCCAAGAAAGCCAAGGCAGAACGAAATCAAAACTCTAAACCTCTGAAGAGCAAGCAAAAAAAGCCTAGAGTGCTAAGGGGGCGCCACAAAGGGTTAGCAAGCCTTTGATAAGCCAAAATCAATGAGAAAATTTGAGGGTTACTCAAGTCTCAAGATAATAGTGATTTTTATTAAAAGATGGATTTTTGTTTTTGTTATGATGAATAATGCCTCTTTAAATAGGTGGTTAACCCTAATTCTACTTAAACATAATAAAACCTCAGCAAACTAAACCCAATAACACTTAAAATCCTTCAAATTTTCGTACATGGGCTTTATAATTTAATTAAAGTTCAGTCCATCACTTAAACATTACATAACCTTAAAATAAAAATACAACATAAAAGTTGTAGGGATAAATTGCATCCGTAGTTGGACCATGAAGGATTCCAAATTATAGTTTGACATAAACTACAAAGTTGTAGCTCCATGCGTTTTCGTTCCAGTAAAACTTGAATCACCAAAATCAGACATCAGATGAGAAAGTTATAGCCAAAATACTAACACTGCGCAAATCCTGCCATTGTTAATGCACCATTCGGACCAAAATCAATCAAGCGAGCCCATGCACTGTTGAGTTTCTAAGGTCAAACCAAGATCATTTCAATGTAAAAAGTGAATTGATTTTCCAAAAATCAAAGACATATACCAAAATCCTTATTTGGTAAATGTCACTCAAGCTTTTCATTATTAAAAACAAAATGTGTCTTACAAGCAACCATCAACTCATCACTTACTTCCATCACCAAAAAGTGATGTGAATGACAAGTGATGTGGCTTATGGGCCGCACTTGAATTCAAAATCCGAGTGGGCCCGCAAACACATTCTGGGCTCGGGTTCGTTAATTCTGAATTAACGAACTTTCCGTTGCGACTTAATTAAATCGAATTTAATTAAATAATCATGCCTAGCAAAATTACTATTAAAGTCGCTCGCGAATTAATTCCAAATTAATTCGTTCGCCCGAATTAAAATCTAATTTTAATTTCGTTATGAAATCTAATTTCATATAATATATCGAATATATTATTTAATCGATCAATTCCGAATTAATCGTTCTCTCTCTTCTAATCGAATTTTATCCCAGCTAAATTCGTGCCGTAATTAATCCTAGATTAATTTTGTTCAAATCATACGTCATCGGTGAATCTTCGGGAAGCGACCCATGAGATCCCTGGATATATTGGCAGTAAATTCGGTCGTCGGACTATCTGAACACGTGCGTACCTCGTACCACATTTTTACCGATTTACGAGACATGGTTGGCTTCTAGCAAAGCGTCGTGCCTACCCAATTCTTCAGAAATATTCTTTAAGGAATATATAATCTATGTCAGGCATAGTATACGTAGTATTGCGTATTGTGATCCAGTATCTGATGTCATATGCAAGGCCTGGGGCTGGAATAGTGTTTGCCCCGTACGAAGCATATATCGGATCACGAAAAACTAGTCTCTTTAATCGGATAATCATGACCTTGTCATATTATCCCGATGGTTGCAACACATTAGAGTATCAGTTTTGTATCCCTGCGTGATCATCATCTCCATATGACTGAAGTGATATTTCCGTCTTGACATCACACCCAATACACTACGATTCTCAATACACTCAGAAGATGCGTAGACAGAACCTGTTAAAGTCCCGGACGACCAAAACCAAAGCGTATTGATTGTTGCAAGTACTAGCGATGCAAGTCTCAGGTTAAGACCAAATACACCTACCCTGATTTAGATTCCCATAGACATATAGTCATACTACCAATGGGACTCTGAGGGGTCTATCCAGAGCAAAGCTGTTTTCGTACCATCTGTAAACACAACCTCCTATCACACTTGCATAAGTATCCGATACTTAAATATATGAGAACTATGCTGTTACGCTTCCATAAAACACACAAGTGCAATACTAGTCTATTCCATATTATCGATGTCCAGTCTCGATAATACTACGACTATGGATATTTAATGATTAAATCGTTCGTAGATTGATACTGTCTCATATCTTATTAATCCGGAACTAATCATAAGGACTTTTATTATTCATATATAAAAGTAATCTAATTACAAAATGATAAAATGTAATTTTCATTGTCACATAGTTAATTTGTACAAAAACCACAATGTCTTTTACAAATAGTGATGCTATGGGTCATAATTGTCCAACAATCTCCCACTTGGCTTATAGCCAGTCACTCAAGCATCTAACACCTGAACTATGTATATGTCGCTCAAACTTTTGCTGAGGAATAACTTTCGTCAGCGGATCTGCAAAGTTGTCCTCTGATGTGACCTTCTCGATCTTCACATCGCCACGATGTATGATCTCACGAATCAGTTGGAAACGTCGAAGAACATGCTTGGGTCTTTGATGAGACCACGATTTCTTAGCCTGCGCTATAGCCCCATTATTGTCATAATACAATGGAACGGGCTCAGCTGCTAACGGAACTACTCCTAATCCAATTAGGAATTTATGGATCCAAACTGCCCCTTTTGATGCTTCAGCTGCAGCAATGTATTCCACTTCTGTTGTTGAATCGGCAACAGTCTCTTGCTTGGAAAATTTCCAGCTTACTGCTCCGTTGTTCAAATAAAATATATGCCCGGATTATGACTTACAGTCGTCTTTATCGGTTTGGAAACTTGTATCGGTATACCCAGTTACCTCAAGTTCTCCATCTCCATAAATTAAGAAAGCATCCTTAGTTCGTCTATGATACTTAAGGATATTCTTAAACGCCATCCAGTGACCATCACCTGGATCAGCCTGATAGCGACTACACATGCTCAAAGTATATGAGACATCAGGTCACGTACATATCATGGTATACATGATCGATCCGACTGCCGAGGCGAACATGATCTGACTCATGTTGTCTCTCTCATCTTGAGTTTTAGGACACATGTCCTTAGATAGAGTGACGCCATGTGACATTGGCAACAATCCCCTCTTGGACTGATCCATGTTGAATCTCTTCAACACTTTGTCAATGTACGTACTCTGGGAGAGTCCAAGCAGCTTTCTAGATCTATCCCGATAGATCTTTATTCCTAGAATAAAAGCTGTTTCTCCTAGATCTTTCATGGAGAATTTTAATGAAAGCAAAGCTTTCACCGATTGTAGCATGGGAATGTCATTGCCAATAAGCAATACATCATCAAATTAAAGGACAATGAATGTCAGTGCACTCCCACTAACCTTCTTATATACACAAGGATCATCCTCATTTTGAACGAAATCATATTCTTTTATGATCTCATCAAAACGTTGGTTCTAAGAACGTGATGCTTGCTTCAATCCATAAATGGATCGATTTAACTTGCAAACCTTATCTGCATGTTTTGGTACGATAAAACCGTCAGGCTGTTGCATATAAACATCCTCTAAAAAGGTTTACATTAAGGAAAACAGTTTTGACGTCCATCTACCATATTTCATAATCGAAATATGCAGTAATAGCAAGCATTATCCGAATGGATTTAATCATGGCAACATATGAAAATGTTTCGTCGTAATCGACACCATGTCGTTGACGATACCCTTTCGCCACAAGCCTAGCTTTGTACATTTGT
Source organism: Zanthoxylum bungeanum (assembly GCA_019454045.1). NCBI lineage: Eukaryota > Viridiplantae > Streptophyta > Magnoliopsida > Sapindales > Rutaceae > Zanthoxylum > Zanthoxylum bungeanum. The sequence continues at coordinate 54,707 of SKCR01030493.1, forward strand.
ACGTTACCATCCATGTCGGTCTTCTTCTTGAAGACCCATTTGCAACCAATAGGCTTTACGCCTTCTGGTGCATCAACCAGTGTCCAAACTTGGTTGGTATATATGGAATCCATTTCAGACTTCATGGCCTCTTGCCATAAAGCGGAGTCGATATCTTGTATCACTTCCTCATACGTAGCTGGCTTGTTATCCTCAATAATATTAATATCCACATGAGGTGAGATCAGAAACCCATACCTCTCAGGTTGTTTTCTGACTCTCTCCGACCTACGCGGTTCTTGTGTGTTCGAAGATTGTGGTACAGTTTCATCCCTGATGGACTGTTCATCTTCCGTTAAGGATTCTGTGCTGGGAATAGTATCACTTCGATTTTCATTGAGTTCTACTTTCCTCCCACTTACCACTGCATCTAGGAATTCCTTCTTAAGGAAAACCGCATGTAGAGTAACAAATATTTTGTTCTCTTGTGGGTGATAGAAGTAATATCCTTTGGTTTCTCTAGGATATCCTACAAATAGACACTTATCCAATTTGGGTTCTAGTTTGGTACCTTCCAAACATTTGACGTATGCCCAACAACCCCAAATCTTCAGGAATGAGAAACATGGTTTCTTTCCTGTCCATATCTCATACGGAGTCTATTGAACAGACTTTGACGAAGCCTTATTCAAAATAAGTATTGCACTGTTCAATGCATATCCCCATAAGGAAATAGGTAACTCTGTGCGACTCATCATGGACCTTACAATGTCTAACAAATTTTGGTTTCTCTGTTCGGACACACCGTTTAATTGCGGTGTTCCGGGAGGAATCCACTGTGAAATAATACCATATTCTTTCAAGTAATCGAGAAACTCATTGCTTAAGTATTCGCCACCACGATTCGACCGTAATGTCTTAATACTTTTGCCGGTCTGTTTTTCTACTTCGTGTCGAAACTCTTTGAATTTCTCAAAGGTTTCCGACTTGTGTCTCATAAGATACACATAACCATAACGCGATGCATCATCCGTAAAGGTTATGAAGTATTCATATCCACCTCTAACCTGGCTAGACATGGGCCCACATACGTCACTATGAACGAGGGCTAACAGTTCGGTGGCACGTGCACCTTTACCGCTAAAAGGTGTTTTAGGCATTTTACCTAATAAACAAGATTCGCAGACGTCATATGAATTTGGATCAAATCCGTTCAAGTACCCACTCTTCGAAAGTATGGATATACGTGTCTTGTTAATGTGTCCCAGACGATAGTGCCACATATAAGTTTCATCTTTGTTACTTAGTTTAAGCCTTTTATTTGTTACATTATATGTTTGAGATTGATTTATATTCAAAATATAAAGACCATTATTTACATCAGCACTGCATATCTCCATATCATTTTTATACATAAAACACCCAGTGTTTCTAAATACAAAAGTATACCCATATTGGGCTAATAAAGATACAGAAATGATATTCCTAGTCAAACTAGGTACATAATAACAGTATGAAAGTTTAAGTACATGCCCCGAGGGCAGTTCCAAAACATAAGTCTCAACGGCCAAAACGGCGACTCGAGTCCCATTTCCAACGTGTAGGTGAATCTCTCCTGAGGCCAGTCTCCTGCTAATCTGCAGATCCTGCACATCAGTACATATATGAGTACCACAACCATAATCAAAAATCCAATTTTTAAAACTAGTAGTAGACATGTTTATTTCTATAACAAACATACCTGAAGCCGGTGCCTTACCCGAATTGATTTCCTTCATGTGTGCCTTATACTCGCGGCAGTCACGCTTCTAGTGACCCCGCTTGCCACACTGCAGGCATACATCTTGGGATTTGTCCTTAGCCTTCCCAGAGGACTTTGACGACTTGGCCTTGCCCTTCTTATTATTCTTATTCTTTACACCACCAGTCGCCTTAGGCCAAGCCTTCGAAGACTGAGATGTTGAAGCAAAGTGCGCCTCGCGCTTTTTGCCCTTCAAAAGCTCATTTTATGCTTCACACAGAATCGACATTAACTCTCCAAGAGTATTGACTTGGTTCATCATATTGTAGTTCATGATGAACCCGCTCCAGCTATCAGGAAGAGACTGTAAGATCAAATCTATAGAAGTCTCAGCCTCGAAGACTATGCCTAGCTGTCCCAGCTGTTCGATGTCAACAATCATCTGAGACATATGGTGCTAGATAGATGTACCCTCTGACATGCGAGCACGAAAGAGCTTCTTCTGCAACTCATACCTATGCGATCTAAGATTAGTTCGATGAAGATCATGCAACTTCGTCATCATCTCATAGGGATCCAATCCCTTATTCTGAAAACGGAATTGTGGAGTCATAGCAGCAAGCATTACGGATTGAGCAATTGAGTTGTCATTACTATGAGTCTTCCAAAGCTCAAGCTCAACTGGCTGCTCAGGTCCGGGCTTAGGCCCAAGAGGTTTCTCTATAGTGTAGAGCAACTTCTCAGATCCCAGGACAATCCTGAGAATCATTTCCCAGTCAGAAGAGTTCGCGCCATTGAAGACTTTATCGCCAATAATGATGTCTCTGACATTGTTCTTTCCTGTCATCTTAATTGCAATAGTCAAACTATTCAATTAACGATGTATGGGTACAGTCTAACTGTTATAGAAAAATAATAAAATATTAGTCCAACTAATAAATATATATAATTGACGAAATAATTTGAAAGCGCGTTTTTGTCAAGTATTTGAATGAAATTGCAAATTCAATACTAGCCTCCCACTATTTTTCGACGAGCCTCTAACCCTCTGTTGAGTACTCGGGAAACCTAGTTTCCTAGTGGGCTAGGATCCCATTAAATAACACACAACCTTGACTTTGGCCAACAAGCTGTATGATATTTAACTAGGTAGATCTCTAAGATCAATTGGATCTCATCCAATTCCTAGATCCGGTAGGTGGACCTCCAAGTCCGAAACATATACATAATATATATGCCAATATATCCAATATATTTTCCTAACCTTTTCCTTTGAATCAACTAAGCCTTGGCTTTGGCACAACAAGCTTAATGATTCCAGTTAAGCGGGACCCATTGACTTTGGAAAGCTTCGTAATCCATGTCGATGAACAAAAATTGATCTTGACTTTGGCCAACAAATCATAACTTTCCCAAGACATGCGATATGGAACAAAGCCTTCATGATTCAAACACATCCGCGATGGACAAAGGTCTTGACTTTGGCCAACAAACCAATGCCAATCTTGGATCTTGAGAATGAATCATTTAATGGAAGGAAAACGCTTAATATTTGTTGAGGGTTTTTGGCGTAAATTGGCAACCAATTTATTTTCTTTGATTAGGTCTCATCATTCACCCTTAAACATGCATTCTAAAAGCATAATAAAGCGCGATAAATAAATTAATAATGATATGCGGATGAATATCTCACAAATTATTCCTAGAACAAATCACTCACTTTCCTCTCCCCGGCTAGCACTATTCTAACTTCTACCCAATTACATAATATAATAAAGAAACCTTATTTACATTGAGGGGAATTGGTGAGAAGAGAATTACAAAGAATCGAGAGATAAAGGTTGGACATGCATGTCCAATTTAATAAATTCTAAATTTATTAAAATAATTTCCAAAATTGCCCTTACCCATCTAATATCCATCCAATATACATTATTCATACAACACATCCATGTATTCACACAAAGCATGTTATTTAATCAATCTAATCCAATTAATTAATCTTTGAATTAAGTGATCATCCAATGTTCAAACAACGATTTGATTTGCGCGAGTCCAACTCGTTTTAAGAATAAGTATTCCAAGTCCATATTCTTAAATTATATCGAACTACAATTTTAAATCCAATTTAATTTTTATTCAATACTAATTCTATATTTAATTCCAAATTAAATAATTACACTTTTAATGCGCCTTTACGACTTAGATTCTAAATCTAATCTTAGTGGGTCTCAAAGCCCAATTAACATCCAATGTTCATTTAATTAAAGTCTAATGGGCTTTCAATTAATTTCTTAAGGCATAGGCTTTGGTCAATATGGGTCAAACCCAAATACCAAGGCCCAATTAAGGAATCACTCTATTTGCCATAAAATCAGTTTTGGCCCATTAGGCCCAATTAAATATTTAAAGGCCCATTTATTATATTTGGACTTAATGGAATGGTTTAGGCCTAATTTGGATCCAATCCAATTGTCCTAAACCAACTTGGCCCAACCAAGCCCATTAGGCCCAAATACAACAATTTTAGCCTAATTCCAAATTAAGCCTAACTAATTAAATTCTAATTTCCCAAATTTCACAATTTAATTAATTAAAGTGTTTAGCCATGATTAATTATTTAAATCAACATTTCCAAAATACTAATTTAATCAATTAATCATGCTTTATTATATTCAATACATGTCCAACAATATTAAAACAAAATCAACTCATTTTCATGCTCTTTTGGTCACGGCAATTTGATATTTTTGTATCCGATTTTGATTTCAATCCAATTAAATCACAAATCAATATATATCTTGTCTTTAAACACATCCAATGGTCTAAAAAACAAAAATTACCACGATCTACAAAGGGGTTCATATTTGGCCAAGCCTCAAAATTTCGGGAAATTTAATCCCATTAATTTTTCATCAAATTGATCATGTATAACACTTAGTTATCATTATGTAAGCATACTCAAACAAACAATTTGATCAAATCATGCTCAAATCAAAATTACCCAAATTCAAGTATATAAACCCTAAGTTCATTGCATGCTTAAAATTGGCTCTGATACCATTGTTGAGTTTCTATGGTCAAACCAAGATAATTTCAATGTAAAAAGTGAATTGATTTTCCAAAAATCAAAGACATATACCAAAATACATATTTGGTAAATGTCACTCAAGCTTTTCATTATTAAAACAAAATGTGTCTTACAAGCAACCATCAACTCATCACTTACTTCCATCATAAAAAAATGATGTGAATGACAAGTGATGTGACTTGTGATGTGACTTGTGGGCCCCACATGAATTCAAAATTCGAGTGGGCCCGTAAACACATTCCGGGCTCGGGTTCGTTAATTCTGAATTAACGAACTATCCATTGCGACTTAATTAAATCAAATTTAATTAAATAATCATGCCTAGCAAAAATACTATTAAAGTCGCTCGCGAATTAATTCTAAATTAATTCGTTCGTCCGAATTAAAATCTAATTTTAATTCCGTTATGAAATCTAATTTCATATAATATATCGAATATATTATTTAATCGATTAATTCCTAATTAATCGTTCTCTCTCTTCTAATTGAATTTTAACCCAGATAAATTCTAGCCGTAATTAATCCTAGATTAATTTTGTTCAAATCATACATCATCGGTGAATCTTCGGGAAGCGACCCATGAGATCCCTGGATATGTTGGCAGTAAATCCGGTCGTCGGACTATCCGAACACGTGCGTACCTCGTACCATATTTTTACCGATTTACGAGACATGGTTGGTTTCTAGTAAAGCGCTGTGCCTACCTAATTCTCCAGAAATATTCTTTAAGGAATATATAATCTATGTTAGGCGTAGTATACATAGTATTGCATATTACGTTCCAGTATCGGATGTAACATGCAAGGCCTGAGGCTGGAATAGTATATGCCCCGTACGAAGCATATATCGAATCACGAGCAACTAGTCTCTTTAATCGGATAATCATGACCTTGTCATATTATCCCGATGGTTGCAACACATTAGAGTACCAGTTATGTATCCATGCGTGATCATCATCTCCATATGACTGAAGTGACACTTCCGTCTTGACATCACACCCAATACACTACGATTCTCAATAAACCCAGAAGAGGCGTACACAGAACCTGTTAAAGTCCCGGATGACCAAAACCAAAGCGTATTGATTGTCGCAAGTACTAGCGATGCAAGTCTCAGGTTAAGACCAAATACACCTACCCTGATTCGGATTCACATAGGCACATAGTCATACTACCAATGGGATTCCGGGGGGTCTATCCAGAGCGAAGCTATTTTCGTACCATCTGTAAACACAGCCTCCTATCACATTTGCATAAGTATCCAATACTTAAATATATGAGAACTATGCTGTTACGCTTCCATAACACGCACAAGTGTAATACTAGTCTATTCCGCATTATCGATGTCCAGGCTCGATAATACTACGACTGGGGATATTTAATGATTAGATCATTCGTAGATTGATACTGTCTCATATCTTATTAATCTGGAACTAATCATAAGGACTTTTATCATTCATATATAAAAGTAATCTAATTACAAAATGATAAAATGTAAGTCTTTTATAAATAGTGATGCTATGGGTCATAATTGTCCAACATGCACATCCAAGACCCATTCCAATCTTGCCTTAGACATAATAAAGCCTTCATATAAAGTCTCATGCATGGACCAAACTCTAGAACCCAAGGAATGTTCCAAATCCACCAAAATGGCCCAAATACATTGACCGGTGTGTAATCACACGCGTACAACGCAAGCGCACGTATCGTTCAAGTAGTATAAAAAGTATCGATCCCACGAGGACTTAATACCTAATCTATTAATTTAGTGAGGTCAAATAATTATTAGTATCTAACAGGTTGTTTGATTGTTTTGAGATGGTGATGGTTTTAAACTTAAAACAAGTAAATAAAATTTGCTTAAAATAAAATAAAATAAAATTCAATATTAATAAACTATCTAGGGTTGTGAATCTTTCTAATATCTTTTAAAAGATGAAGTTGTTATTTTATTTTTGTGTAATATATTGGCTTACTAACCTGGAACACGAAATTATGCAAAAGCTTATGTCGATGGTTAGATGCAAATACCCAGTATAACCCAATTGAACCATATGTCTATGTCAACCAAAATTACCTGGATTCATTAAGATGAAGTTCCAATTATGGCTACCCCCGCCCGACAGGTATATGTCTACCCTGTAAGGAAATCTATTAAAGGGTTATCTATCCTCAAGGAAGATCGTGGGCTAATAAGTATAAGGCTGAAACCTAAAATTCCTTTTGTCAAGTTTATTTTAGATTTACCAGATCAATCTTATTAATGGCCAGTTAACAAGAAGCATTAAACTTAAGACTTAATAAGTAAACCTTTAAATTTCCCAAACTATAAAATAACCCCTTATAAACCGGTGATATTAGAATTCATCACAACCCCAGATAACTAACTTAGTTACAATACATAGCTAGGGCTAATAAAAACTTTAAAGTAAAAAAAAAACATAAAGTAAAATGCGGTAAAGTAAATGCTGAAAAGTAAAATTACAATAAAATAAATTGCTAGGGTAAAAGGATCTACTTTTACTACTACTATTTTAGATATCTCCCTTATTATAATATATTCACTCGTGATGATATTACCAAACAGCCATATAGGCGGTAACCTAATTAAGTCAAATTAAGTCCGACCAGCCATAACTGATGTCTGAGATGGGGTAAATGATGCCAACATCCAACCATTTGATGATTTCTTTCTTCACGACTTCCTTCATGATTGGATTGAGTCTCCATTGATGCTCCACCGTGGGTTTGTACTCATCATTCATCAGGATCTTGTGCATGCAAAATGATAGACTAATGCTTCGAATGTCTGCTATAGTCCAGCCAATGGCACTCTTGTGTTCTCGTAACACTCTCAACAACTTTTCTTCCTAATCCAATGTTAGCGAAGAAGAAATAATCACAGGTAATTCAGAAGAGTTTCCAATAAATGCATACCTAAGATGGCTCGGTAGTAACTTCAGCTCCAGCTGTGGGGGTTCTTCAATCGAAGGTTTAATTTAACTTTTTTCGGAAGTTCCAGACTTTCAACTGGCAGTGTCGATTTGAAATGAAATGGCTTGTCAATGTAGTTGATACATTCCAGGATTTCAGCATCTAGCTTGTTGTCAGTCATGTTTGTGATGTGTTGTAAATTCCTCAAATTCATTAAATAGGATCTATATATGTATAGGTAGATCATTGGGATTTTCAAGGGGTGTATGGGAGGTTGCAATCCTTGGAGGGTTGCAACCCACCCCAAGGGGTGCCCTATTGGCACCCCTTCTGCCTATAAAAGAAGGCCTTTATTCCCAATGAAATATAGAGAACATTACAGAATATCTAACGTAAAAGAAGGCATTGTGTTTTCCTTGTTTTTGAGAGAGAGAGATCCACCATTGAATCCGAGTTCGCATACTTGTTAAGGAGTGCTCCTTGAACAAGAAGTATCCAAGTTATCCTGGGAGAACGTTGGCAATTTGAATCCGTAGAGCACCTGTGACGGGGCCAATAAGTTCTTAAGGACAGAGAGATCTCGACTTGGATTGAATCTGTAAACTTGATTTCCAGGTTTGTTTTGAAGTTTTTCTGGTATTAGGGTTTTTTGCATCTAGATCTACTTTTGGTTGTTGATCTGTTTGATTTGCATGTTATATTACTGTTTAATGACACAATAATTACAACATGATGTAAGCTTCAAGTGTATCCGTGGGATTTGGCTCAGTATCCTGAATGATACTATCAACAACATCAATTCTGAAACATTCTTCTTCATTTTCATCATTAGGGAATTTCATGGATTTGAAAACATTGAAGGTAACTTCTTGGTCCTGAACTTTATGGTTAGTTCTTTTTTTGTACATTAATTACAGTTCGTCATGTAGCCAAAAATGGTCTCTCAAGGATGATAGGTACATCTTTGTCTTCTTCCATATCAAGGATAATGAAATCTGCTGGGAGAATGAGTTTATCGACTTTGACCAGCACATCTTCAACGACACCTCTTGGAAATGCGAGCGTTCGATCAGCAAGTTACAGAGAGACTGAGGTGGGCATTGCTTCTCCAATTTGCAGTTTCCTGTAAATAGAAAAAGGCATCAAATTAACACTTGCACCTAAATCACATAAAGCCTTACCGATATAATGTTCTCCAATGGTGCAAGGAATAGTGAAACCGCCAGGATCTTTCAACTTTGGGAGAAGTTTCCTCTGAATGATGGCACTGCATTCTTCTGTCAATGCTACTGTCTTATAATCTCCCAATCTCCATTTTCATGAGAGAATGTCTTTCATGAATTTGACATAGTTGGGCATTTCTGCCAACGCTTCTGTAAATAGGATGTTGATATGCAGCTTTTTGAAACCTCCAAGAATCGAGCAAATTGTTTGTCTAGTTTGCTTTTCTGAAGACGCTGTGGAAAAGGTAGAGGTGAAGTGATTCTTTCTAGATTTTTTTCCTCCATCTGTGGAACTGCATATTTTGGAACTTCTTCAATGGATGCCTTGATTCCAACATCTTTTTTTATTTCAGTACCACTTTTCAAGGTGATGGCTTGACATTACTCTTTCCCTCAGTTCCTTGGATTTGGTTATGTGTTACTGGGAATATTACCTAGCGGTCTGTAACTTTGAGCATTGGCCAGTTGTCCAATTTGATTCTCCAGTGCTTTGATAGAAGCTGATTGGCTATGATTGAATGTTGTTTGGGCTTGAAACATAACATCGTATTTTGCTTCTTGCTTTTGGATCATCTCTGCAAACCATTCTTTCATTTCTGGTTCTTTTTCATACTCATGGCCTTTGTTCTGCTGGTGGAATCTATGTGGTGGATTACTCTTTTTCCCTGAATTATTGCTCCATGAAAAATTGGGATGATTCCTCCACCCTGGGTTGTAGGTGTTGGAATATGGATTGTTCCCCTGTCTGTTGAAATTATTGACATAGTTCACCGTCTCTTCTTGTTGAACAGGTTCCGGTGCTCCTCCATATGGTGAACTTGTGAATCCTGCGATGTTTACAACTTCCGTGCTAAGTATCTCCAGACATTTGCATACTGATCCAGCCTGGTATTCACTGCCGTGTTGGCTCCAACTTCATAAATTCCTGCAATTCTTTGAATCATGCTCCTATCTGTTGGCCACAACGAATTGTTGTTAGCCATTTCTTCGATTAAGTCACATGTTTGATCTTATCATTTCTCCATCAAAGCTCCTCCAGTAGCAGAATCAATTGTGGTTCTCATCAATCCAGAAAGTCCATTATAGAAGGTTTGGACTTATAGCCATTTTGCAATCTCATGGTGAGGGCATTTTCTGAGCAAATCCTTGTACCTTTCCCAAGCTTCGTAGAGAGATTCTGAGTCATGTTGCACAAATGATGTGATGTCATTCCTCAACTTTGTTGTTCTAGTTGGTGGAAAATATTTTACAAGGAATTTGGGGACTAATGGAACCTGCTGGTAGTGAATGTAGCCAAGTTTTTTCTCTGTCTTTCAAGGAATATGGAAAAACTCGCAGTCTCATTGCTTCTTCAGCTCCTCGATTATAATTGAAAGTGCCGCAAACTTCCAGGAAGTTGCTAATGTGGGCATTAGGATCTTCGATTGTATTCCCCCCAAACTAAACTGACAGCTGAATCATATGAATGCATGTTTTGATGTCACACGTATTTTCTGGTAAGAGAGGAAGTAAAATACAGGAAATGAAGCTGTCCACCACCGGAATGGTTCTGTCTCGAATGGGAATTGGTGGTGCAACCTCCAAAGGTTCAGGTTCCATGTTAACAATTGCTTTTTGGCCTTCTCGCCTTTCCCTTCTCAAATGTTTGATGGTTCTTTCAATCTCTGGGTCAAGCGGTCAGATTTCAAAGCTTCTGGTTCGTCTCATGTAGTGTCTGAGAACCTGAAACACAAGAAAACAAAAACAATAAGTAAAAAGAAATTAGATACAAGTAAAGGTATCTAACCTCAAAACTAATAGTGAAAGATAAATAAGTCTCTGGCAACGGCGCCAAAAACTTGACCGGTGCGTAATCACACGCGTATAACACAAGCGCACGTATCGTTCAAGTAGTATAAAAAGTATCGATCCCACTAGGACTTAAAACCTAAGCTATTATTTTATGAAGCCAAATTATTACGAGAATCTAATGGATTGATTGTTTGATTGGGTGGAAACTTTAAAATTAAAACAAGTTAAACAAAATGACACGAAAGTAGGTTTAGAAAAATTCAAATTTATAAAACTATCCGGGGTTGTGAATTATTCCAATATCTTTTTAAAGATGAAGTGGTTATTTCACGTTTGTGTAATATATTGGTTTATTAACCTGGAACACGAAATTATGTAAAAATATCTTTCGATGGTCAGCTACAAATACCCAGTGTAACCTAATTAATCATATTCCTATGTCAACCAAGTTACCTAAATTCATTAAGATTAAGTTCCAATTATGGCTACCCCCGCCAGACATGTATATTCATATCCTATAAGGAAATCTATTAAAGGGTTATCTATCCTCAAGGAAGATCGTGAGCTATTGAGTCTAAGGCTAAACCTAAAGTTCATTTTCCAAGTTCATTTAAGTTTACCAAATCAATCTTATTAGTGGCCAGTTAACAAGAAGCATTATGCTTAAGACTCAATAAATAAACCTTTATATTACACAAACTCTAAATTTACCCCTTATAAACCAATGATAATAGAATTAATCACAACCCCAGATAACGAGCTTAGCTACGACACATATCTAAGGCTGGTAAAAACTTAAATAAAATAAAAGACATAAAGTAAAAGCTGGAAATTAAAAACGTAAATAAAGTCATAAAGAAAATGCTGGGATTAGAGGATCCATTTTTAATATTTTAAAATTAGAAATCTTCGTTATTCTCAATATTTACCTATTAATTATATTTAAACCAACCATAGAGGCGATGATATCATTTGTCCAAAGTCCCACCGACCATATAGGCTGTATCAAAATCATATAAATCGACCATATAGGTGGTAACAAGGTTAGCACATAAACCGACCATATAGGCGGAAACTAAGTCCAACAATGTAAAACTAGCCATATAGGCGGTAAATAAGGTGTGAACCTAAACCGTCCATATAGGCGGGAAACTAATTAATCCAAATTTTAATTAAAATAAGGGAGATTAATCTAATTTTTTATATTAAAAGTATTACCTTTTTACCCCAGCAGAATAAGATTACCTGCTCATGCTGTAAATGAAAACACACAAAATTTTATTAATTAGATAAAAAGAAAATACAAGAAAACTTAAAGTAATACACAAGACACTTTCTTTTAGGTTTACATGAAGAAATTCCTCCAAAGAAAGCATGAAAATTTTACAAAGTTAAGCTTGGTATTTATAGGAAAATCTAAAGGCTTCCACCAATTTCTCCACCAATTGCTCCACCAATTGCTCCACCAAACATGGCATCAAACATGGCACCAAACATGACATCAAACATGGAAGCATGTTTGGTGGAAGTTTGACAATTTTAATTTTAATTTTTATTAATTTTATTTTATATTTTGAAAATCACTATAGTAATTACACAAAATACACTGGACTATTCATCAATTGCAGCCTTCCAAACTTCAGAATTCGACTTAAATCTTCAATGTTGTATATCTATGTGACTTCTTTAATCTGGCACTTGAATCAGCTCAATCGGATATCAGATGAAAAAGTTATGGCAAAAATACCAAACTTGTGCAAAATTGGAATTTAGGACTGCACTTCGTGATGCGTATAGTAAAATTCCGTTTTCACCATTTTTTGCTCCGGATTTCATCGTTTTAGTCTCGAGTTGATTCCATTAAGTCCCAATACTTTATTTATCTATAAAATACATCAAAACACATCAAAACGTTCATCAATCCCAAGAAACTAAACAAAATATTAACTAAAAGGGTGGTAAATATTGATATATTTTCCGCCCATCACAGAGCAAGCAATTGTAGTAATTGAGCAGAGGGCTCAACTAAAATACAAAAAACCAGAATGCCCTATTATTTCTTGCCACATTGGCACATACGAGTTTGGTCAAACTTTATTAGATTTAGGTGCTAGTGTTAATCTTATGCCATATTCTATCTATATGCAGCTAGGACTTAGAGAGATTAAACCTACCTCTGTGGTTTTACAGTTAGCTGATCATTCTCTCAAAACACCGCGAGGAGTCGTTAAAGATTTTTTTTACTATAAATCGATAAATTCTACTATCCCATTGATTTTCTGATTTTATATACTCAATTTGTGGTTAAAACTGAGTTAAAAATTCCTCTTATCTTAGGTAGACCTTTTTTCCTACAGCTAATGCCCTTATTAATTGCAGGAATGGTCTTATGAAGATATCATTTGGGAACATGACGTTGGAAGTGAAAATTTTCATGTTGAGAAATAACCACAAGATGATGACGAGTGTTATCATACATACCTGATAGACACAGTCGTGTTGGAAATAGCCTCCATACAACATGACTCTAACCCACTTGAGCACCTTCTTCTTAATTCTAAAATTTTAGATACCCTTGAATCTACTGTAATTTCTGATATCTCCACTCGTTTTTCTATTTTACAGAATCATGGAACAATTTGAGGCTCTACTAGGAGATAAAGAGAAACCGAGGCCTTTCACATTTGAAACGTCGAAGGTTGAACTAAAGCCATTACCAGAAGGTCTTCAACATACGTTTCTCAGACCAGGTGATACCTTTTCTGTTATTATTTCATCTAAACTAAGTGCATCACGAAGTAAGAATTTACTTGCCATATTGAGTGAGCATAAATCTGCACTTGGTTGGACTATAGACGACATTAAAGGTATTAGCCCATTGATTTGCTCCCATAAGATTCATCTAGAAGAAGGAGCTATTCCTCATAGAGACCCTCAATGTAGACTTAACCCTACTATAAAATAAATTGTGAGAAATGAAGTGATAAAATTATTAGATGCGGGTATTATATACCCAATTTCTGATAGTAAATGGGTTAGTCCTATGCAGGTTGTCCCTAAAAGTCAAGTGTTACTGTTGTGCATAATGATGCATGAGAACTTGTTCCTACCAAGATAGTCACGGGATGGCGCATGTTTATAGATTATAGGAAGTTAAATGCCACCACCCAAAAATGACCATTTCCCACTTCCTTTTATTGACCAAATTATTGAGCGGGTAGCAGGTCACCAATTCTATTACTTTTTAAATGGTTATTCTAGATATTATCAAATTGAAATATCTTTAGAAGTTCAAGATAAAACCACCTTCACATATCCATTTGGTACTTATGCTTTTCGTCGCATGCCATTTGGTTTATGTAATGCACCTGCTACATTTCGAAGATATATTTTGAGTATTTTCAGTGATATGATTAAGAAATACATGGATGTATTTATGGATGACCTAACTGTCACTGGTAATTCTTTTGATGCATGTTTACTTAATGTAAAAGCAGTGTTATCTCGAAGTCAAGAAAAATGTCTTGTTTTAAATTGGGAAAAATATCACTTCATGGTTTCTTCTGGAACTGTATTGGGTCATATTGTTTCTTCGATGGGTATTGAAGTAGATAAATCAAAAATTGAGTTAATATCCAAGTTACCCATACCTAAGACTGTGAAAGATGTTCGATCTTTTCTTAGGCATGCTGGTTTCTATATAAGGTTTTTATAAAAATTTTCTTCTATATCTAGACCATTGTGTAACCTTATTGTTAAAGATTCTTTGTTTGAATGGACACTGGAGTGTGAAGATTCTTCAGAATATTAGTTACTAAACTCATTTCTGTCCCAATTATGCAGTCACTTGATTGGAACTTATCTTTTGAAATTATATGTGATGCTAGTGACTATGCAGTTGGAGTATTTTTTTGTCAACGAATGGAAGGGGAACCTTTTTTTGTTACTATACTAGCAGAACCTTAAATAGTGCTCAAATGAACTATTCCATAACTGAAAAAATGACTGTTAGCTGTAGTTTTCACTTTGGATAAATTTCGTGCTTATCTTATTGGCTCACCTATAACTATTTTCATTGACCACGCAGCTCTAAAGTACCTCATTTCTAAGAAGAATGCTAAGGCACAATTGATTAGGTGGATTCTGCTATTATAGGAATTTGATTTAACTATCAAGGATAAGAATGGTGTTGAAAATATGGTGGCAGATCACTTATCTCGTCTAAAGTTTAACGATTCCGCCAATGGCCTTCCCATTCGTGATGATTTCCCTGATGAACACCTTTTTACCGTTACATAACTACCATGGTATGCGCATATTATCGACTACTTAGTTTTTGGTTAGTTTCCATCTATTTACAATGCACAAGATAAGCGTAAGTTCTTGGTCGAGATACGTAATTGTCATTCCCACGCCTGTAGAGGCCATTTTTTCGTAAAGAAAACTACTGTAAAAATCCTACAGTGTGGTTTCTATTGGCCTATTTTATTTAAAGATACAAATGGTTTCTGTCGTTCATGTGAAAGGTGACAAAAATTGAGTGCACTATCTCATCGTCATATGATGCGTCTTAACTCTATTCTTGTCATTGAAATATTTGATTGTTGGGGTATTGATTTTATGGGACCGTTCCCGCCTTCTTTTGGATATCTATACATTCTTCTTGCAGTAGACTATGTGTCTAAATAGGTTGAAGCAGTGACGTGTCGAGCTAATGACAACACCACTGTGGTTAAATTCTTAAAGGAACATGTATTGTCACGTTTTGGTACGCCACGTGGCATTATTAGCAATCAAGGGAAATATTTTTGTAATCAAACTTTTGAAGCTTTGATGTGAAGGTACGATGTAGTGCATAAAACTTCCACTGCCTATCATCTACAGACAAATGGGTAAACAGAGTTAGCAAATAGGGAGATAAAATAAATTTTGGAGAAAACGGTAAACCCCAACCACAAAGATTGGTCCTTAGGACTCCCAAATGCACTTTGGGCATACCGTACAGCTTACAAATCCCCACTTGGGATGTCTCCTTATAGAATTATATTTGGAAAGACGTGTCATTTACTGTTGAGTTAGAACACAAAGCTCATTGGGCTATTAAAGCTTTTAACTTTGATTTGAGTATCGCAGGCACACAGCGAAAGCTCCAACTGACAGAACTTGGGAATGATGCTTATGACAACTCTCGCATCTACAAAGCGAAGATGAAAGTTGTCCATGACAGACAGATCATGAGGAAGAACTTTGAGCCAAAGCAAAAGGTTTACCTTTATGACTTCTGACTCTATCTTCACTTAAGCAAATTACGGTCTAGATGGACCATACCTTTTATTGTGAAGCAAGTTTTCCCACATGGAGCTGTAGAAGTGGAAAACCATAATGATCATAGAGTGTTCAAAGATAATGGACAACAATTAAAATCGTTTCTTTCTAATAAGATCCCTGCAGCGGAGGATGCCCCTCCTGCTGACCCGGCTGATGAGAATTGATCTTCATCTCTTTATTATTTGTACATTTTTAATTAATTTATTTATTTTTCTATTTCCTTTTGTTTCTTTTGTTTCATTTTGTTTCATATTTCATTTGCAGGACGACACTATGTTTCACCTTAGTTCACGTTCTCTCTTATCAGGTGAACTTCTTCATTTTCTAACATCCTTATTACTGTTAATATTGAGTACAATGTTTAATCTAGGTTGGGGGTGGTAATATCATATGTTTTATCTGGTTGTTCATGTGTTAGTCCTGTTATCATTTTGTTGTTCTAAAAAAAGGTCTTCGTAGGATATACATATTCTGATGATAGGAAATACAACTATTGATCTACTTTAAGCTATGGCTCTTAGAAAAAGATAAACATTATTTGAGTCAATGTTGAATCTTTGAGTTGAATTTTATCTTGAGTATGTTTCAAATTAAGCACTTATCTATTCTAGCCTAGTTCACACTTCAAATTTGATGTTGAGATAGTAGAATTGAGATTGTTCGATAGAATGTGTGACCACATGCCTAGACATTTATCTCTTATGCAATATCCGCAGGCTAGTTGGTTAGAAATAGCTACCTAAAACTGTTAAGTGTGAAGCTATCCATGAGTAATCTAGGCCTATGTACCACCAGTGTGTAGAGGACGATCTACCGTGAGAAGAGGCTATATTAACAGGTAGTGTGAAAGCTCCTAACCAATATAAAAAACATAAAAAGAAGACGTGAAATTACACATGTCCATGTAAAAAAAAGAGAGAGATATAGAGCTTTTAAGATAATAAGTTGGCTAGACCCATTTGGTCGAACTTTTTTATTTGATATTGTTAAGATTGATGATTTGAGGAATGAACTTTGTTAGAATTGATTCACTCACACTCAAATATGCTCCGGATAAGTTCATTTTTTGAGGAAGTTACGATCTAGATAGTGTTTTGAAAGTTTCTTTGAGCCATATCATTGAGTAATATTTGAGGACATCATTGTGTAGATTGTTGGACAATTATGACCCATAGCGTCACTATTTGTAAAAGACATTGTGGTTTTTGTACAAATTAACTATGTGACAATGGAAATTGCATTTTATCATTTCGTAATTAGATTACTTTAATATATAAATGATAAAAGTCCTTATGATTAGTTCCGGATTATAAGATATGTGACAATATCAATCCATAACGGTTTAATCATTAAATATCCCTAGTCGTAGTATTATCGAGACTGGACATCGATAATGCGGAATAGACTAGTATTGCACTTGTGCGTGTTATGGAAGTGTAACAACATAGTTCTCACTTCGGGCTCGGATTCGTTCAATCCGATTAAACGAATTTTCCATCGCGGCACAATTAAATCCAATTTAATTAAATAATAATACCCAGTAAAATTATTACGAAAATCGCTCGCGAATTAATTCCAAATTAATTCGTTCATTAGAATTAAATTCCAATTTAATTCATCGTTGAAATTCGATTTCATTTAATATATCTAATATATTATTTTAGCCCAATTTAAAAAATTAAATAGTAAAATCTAATTTAACTATTAAATTTATTTTACTAATTAATTCCAAATTAATCGCATTCTCTCCTCTCGACGAATTTAATCCCAGATAAATTCTTGACGGAATTAATCCCAGATTAATTCTTTCTATGATAATCAATCCCAGATTAATTCTTACCGTAATTAATCCCATATTAATTTTCTCTCTCTAAATTAATCCCAGATTAATATTCTCTCTCTAAATTAATCCCAGATTAATATTCTCTCTCTAAATTAATCCTAAATTAATTTTGTTCGAGTCAAATATCATCGGTGAATCTTTGGGATGCGACCCAAGAGATCCCTGGATATGTTGGCAGTAAATACGGTCATCGGACTATCCGAACACGTGCGTACCCAGTACCACGTCTTTACCGATTTACAGGACATGGTTGGCTTCTAGCAAAGTACCGTGCCTACCCAATTCTCCAGAAATATTCTGCTACGAAATACATGATCTTTGTCAGGCGTAGTATACGTAGTATTGCGTATAACGATCCAGTATCGGATGCCACATGCTAGGCCTGGAGCTGGAATTGTGTCTGCCCCGTACGAAGCATATATCGGATCACTAGCAACTAGTCTCTTTATGATTAGAAAGTCATGACCTAGTCATACTTCCCCGATGGCTATAACACTTAGAGTACCAGTTCTGTATCCCTGCGTGATCATCATCTCCATATGACTGAATTGATACTTCCATCTTGACATCACACCCAATACACTACGATTCTCAGTATACCCAGAAGAGGCGTACACAGAACCTGTTAAAGCCCCGGATGACCAAATCCAAAGTATATTGATTGTCGCAAGTATTAGCGATGCAAGTCTCAGGTTAAGACCAAATACACCTACCCTGATTCGGATTCCCATAGACACATAGTCATACTACCAATGGGATTCCGAGGGGTCTATCCAGAGCGAAGCTGTTTCCATACCATCGGTAAACAGAACCTCCTATTACACTTGCATGAGTATCCAATACCCAAATATATGAGAACTATACCGTCATGCTTCCATAACATGCACAAGTGTAATACTAGCCTATTCCGCATAATCGATGTCCAGTCTCGATAATACTACTACTAGGGATATTTAATGATTAAACCTTTGTGGATTAATAATGTCTCATATCTTATTAATCCGGTACTAATCATAAGGACATTTATCATTTATATATCTAAGTAATCCAATTACAAATGATAAAAGAACAATTTCCTTTGTCACATAGTTAATTTCTACAACAACACCATGTTCTGTACAAATAGTGATGCTATGGGTCATAATTGTCCAACAATCTCCCACTTGGCCTATAGCCAATCACTCAAGTGTCCTACACTTGAACTATATACGGGTCGCTCAAACTTCAGCTGAGAGACAGCTTTCGTCAGCGGATTTACAAGGTTATCATCTGATGCGATTTATTCGATCATCACATCGCCACGATGTATGATCTCACGAATCAGATGAAATAGTTGAAGTACATACTTGGATCATTGATGAGACCGTGGTTCCTTAGCCTATGTTGTAGCCTAGCTCAGCTGCTAACAGAACTACTCTTAATCTAATTAGGAATATTATAGATCCAAAATGCTTCTTTTGCTGCCTCAGTTGTAGCAATGTTCCGCTTTTGTTGTTTATTCGGCAACAGTATCTTGCTTGGAATATTTCCATTTTACTGTTCCGTTATTCAAACTATATACGTACCCTTATTATGACTTACAGTCATTTTTATCGGTTGGAAACTTACAGCGGTGAACCCAGTCACTTCAAGTTCTCATCCTCCATAGCTTAAGAAAGCATTCTTAGTTCATCCAAGATACTTAAAGATGTTCTTTACATCAACCCAGTGACCATCACCTGGATTGGCCTGATTGTGACTCCATATGCTCAAAGCATATGAGACACCAGGTCACGTACATAACAAAATGTACGAACACTGATAAAGTGTCAGCAGTTTTCTATATCTATCCCAGTAGATCCTTATTCCTAGAATAAAGCATGCTTCTCCCAGGTATACCATGGAGAATTTTTCATGAAAGCCAAGCTTTCACCGATTTTACTATGGGAATATTATTGCTAAGAAGCAATACATCATCAACTTATAGGACAGTGATTGTCAGTGCACTCCCACTAACCCTCTTATATACACAAGAATTATTTTCATTTTGAATTAAATCATATACCATTATGATTACATCAAAGCGCTGGTTCCAAGAACGCAATTCTTGCTTCAATCCATAAATGGATCGATTTAACTTGCAAACCTTGTTTGCATGTTTTAGCATGACAAAACCGTCAGGATGTTGCAAACAAACATCCTCCAAAAGGTTTCCGTTAAGGAAAGCGGTTTTGGCGTCCAGCTTGTAGGACACAGAACTTGACGATGCTGTTCTAGGCTCGCGGCCTAGTTGGGAGTACGGAATAGCCCGCGGGGGACTAAACCGGAGAATAAAGGAGTCGCCACCCGGTGTGAACTGGGAAAATGATTTAAGGCCGCACTCACCCCTCGCAAGGGAAGACCTTAAACCGTTGGGTTCGGAATGGTCCCTTACTTATGCCACTTGTAATGAAATGATTTGTGCAATAACTTAACCGAATCTACGAAACATATATATCCAAGAATAGCCTAGATCTGTTTCGCATTCATAAAAATAAATCCTATGTCTAAGTTTGCATGCTTTAAAAGTAAGTCATTATAACGCAAAACATACGATATCACAAAATAATCTCATAAGAATGTTGAATTATCAAACATGAAAAATAAATAACAATTTAAACATAAGCGTAAATTAAACTACTATTACGAAGGAAAATTACTAAATCATACTGTGGGAACACAGGAACTGGGCGACGCATGCTATCCCGGGCTCACGGCCCGGTCGGGAGTACGGAGTAGCCACGGGGGACTAAACCGGAGAATAATGGAGTCGCCACCCGGTGTGAACCGGGAAAATGAGATTTAAGGCCACACTCACCCCTTGCAAGGGAAGACCTCAAACCGTTGGGTTCAGAATGGTCCCTTACTTATGCCACTTGTAATGACAGGATTTATGTAATAATTTAATCAGGCTTAAGTAGCACTTATTTCCAAGAGTATCATGCTTCTAATTCACATGTACAAAATAAAACTTATACATACATTTCACATATATCTCACATCTAAGATTGGATGCTTGAAAATACCTCAAAGTAACAACGAATATACAACTTCATTTAGCATATCATGTTCACGAAAAACACAAGCATACATACTAACCATACAAGCATACATGTGAGCACTTTTCCAAGTGATACGTGGAATTGTATCCCAAGTACAGACCGCACTACCGTCCATTCAGAATCGGCTACGGAATTTATGTCTGGGTTTCCATCCGATATACAACAAGAAATAATACTCCAAAGTCATCATGACATAAGTATATGAATTGTAATACATTAAACGCATTGTATTCACACATGTGGGGATAGCTACTAGGGAAACTATGCATGAAATCTAATGAAAAAGACTCAATTCAGTGGGTGTGCGTTCGCGTAGCGTTTGAAAATGCGTTCTAATGGTAAACAGAAGGTTTGCGTTCGTGTAGCGTTCGAGAACGCATTCGAACGGAACCAGACCTGATGCATGATAAGACTAAGAAAGTGCGTGTGCGTTCACGTAGCATTCGAGAACGCGTTCGAATGGTAAACAGAAGGTTCGCGTTCGTGTAGCGTTCGAAAATGCGTTCGAACGGAACCTGACCTGATGCATGATAAGGCTAAGAAAGTGCGTGTGCGTTCACGTAGCGTTCGAGAACGCGTTCGAACGAAAAATGCGTTCGAAACCTGACCTGATGCATGCAACATAAAGAATAAAGACAACAATGTCAAGCTCAGCATGTCCGATTAAACGTATCTTGCATTCAACCGAACATACATCAACCGGCGCGGCAAAGCATCGTGGTAGAGGGCTTTAACCCCTCCCCGTAGGGGATCTTTCATTCCACTTACTAAGCCCATGGCTCAATTGAATCATGCATACATAGAATTAAAAGCAATAATATCAAACTAGTATGCCCGATTGAACGTGTCTTGCATTCAACCGAACACACATCAACCGGCGCGGCGAAGCATCGTGGTAAAGGGCTTTAACCCTTCCCTGTAGGGGATCTTTCATTCCACTTACTAAGCCCATGCGCTCGATTGAATCATGCATACATAGAATTAAAAGCAATAATATCAAACTAGTATGCCCGATTGAACGTGTCTTGCATTCAACCGAACACACATCAACCGGCGCGGTGAAGCATCATGGTAAATGGCTTTAACCCTTCCCCATAGGGGATCTTTCATTCCACTTACTAAGCCCATGCGCTCGATTGAATCATGCATACATAAGCAACATGCAGAATTCGAGTGACGAAAAATAAATAAATAAATCAAAGCAACATGAAACAAGAGAAGGTGCCGTTTATTCAAGTGGTACGTGGAGTTGTATCCCAAGTACAGACCGCACTACCGTCCATTCGGATTCATCTACGGAATTTACGTCTGGGTTTCCATCCTATATACCACGAGAGACGACACTCTTTCATTCATCCAATACCCACAACACACATCATACACAAACAAGATTCAACAAATAAGTAAAATACAATCAAAATAAATAACAAAAATTACAAAAAGATGAGTGTGAAAAGTACCCTCAGGTCTAACCTTTTAAGCCGTCTCTCGGACTCGCGTTTCACGAAGATCGGAAGGGGTAAAGCTCCGCAACTTTTCTGGTTCACTGGTTTGCCTTTTCCTTCGCTGTTTAGCCGATCAAGCTACTGTTTCGACTCCGTTTTGCTGCTGTTTCCTTGTGGTTTTGCTGTCGTTTCCTCTGTATTTTCCGCTTACTTACTGTTTCAGTGGACTGTTTTGATGTTTCAATGGACTGTTTTGGGTGTTCTTTGTGGGTTTTAAGTTCAGTTTTTTATGTTACTGTTTTAGGGATAATTTCGGTGTATGTAGCTGATGTTTTGATAGTTATAGGGGTTGTGAATGGCTGTTGTATTTTCGGTAATATGAGGGTGTTTGAGGGCTTGTTGTTTTCGGTAATGTGAGAGTGGGGGTGAAGAGAATTGTTTGTTATTTCTCCTGTGATTTGCGTGTGATGTCTAGTGTTTCTCTTGCTGTAATTTTCGTGTGAGTTGTGTGTATGAGCTAGGGGAGTGAATGTCTTGGTGAGGGGTTGTTTATATAGAGAAGGGCTAGGGCTTCACCTTGTCTCACATGAAGGGATTTTGGCATTAAAAAGAGGATTTGATTTGGTCTTGAGTAAGGAAAGTCAAAGATTGAGGGGGGACAAATCTTGGCTAGATTAGGAAGTCAATATCTTTAATTTGTTATAATTGATTTTAATTAGGCATGACATCTTTTTAATTAGTATGTGATTTGTTTAGTTAGGAAGTTAATATATTTGATTTATCTTATTAGGTATGATTATATTTTATTTTTTATTTAATTGGTAAATGGTTTAAATATTTTATTATAATTTTAATGTTTAATTTAATTAAATTGGGATGTGTTTTATGGGCTTTGGGGGGCTAATGGGGCTGGGGTGCGAGGCTAGCAGCAAAACCAGAAATACCGACTCCGTTCGAATGCCCATTCGAACGCGGCATGAACGTCCGCAATCTGCCTGACGTTCGAACGAAGTAACGAACGTAGCACCAACGAAGACAGTGAACTTGTGAAATTAACTTGATGACGTACTTATTTCGAATTTCCCCTTCCGACCTCCGTTTCCCGCAATATCCTTAGCTAAAAAGGTAGTGCCTCCAAATGAGACTCATCATCGGGATTTTTATGCAAAAATGCAGTGCCTACAGTCGCCCCCACTTTGATGGGACTTGTGCAGTGTGTGACTTTGAACAATCCTATCAAAGTTATGCAATGCATTTCTACTTACCTGGCTCGCCAGCTGCCACTTGACTTGCCATGAGTTGAGTTGAGTTGATTTGGTGGTGAGGTGCTGCGTCCCCTGGTTCATTCCCGAACCATGCTCCATTTTTGGAGTGCCATTTTCGGAATCTATTGTGTGTGTTCCATTTTGGAATGCCATTTTCGGCATCTGTTGCGTTTGCTCCATTTTGGAACGCCATTTTCGGCATTTGCTATGTGTGCTCCATTTTGGAACGCCATTTTCGGCATTTGCTGTGTGTGCTCCATTTTGGAATGCCATTTTCGGCACCTGTTGCGTGTGCTCCATTTTGGAACGCCATTTTCGGCATCTGTTGTGTGTGCTCCATTTTGGAATGCCATTTTCGGCATCTGTTACTTGTGCTCCATTTTGGAACGCCATTTTCGGCCTCTGTTGTGGTAGCGGTCCATTTCTGAACCATGCTGTCCGAGAATGTGGCTCATTTTTGAACCGTTACTTGATGAGGTGGTCTTTGCTGCTACAATCCTGCGGATACAAAACAAAAATTGTATGTATGTGATATGTATGCATGTATGTATGGATGCATGATGCTGATGTGGGCTTCGCCCCCCTAAACCGACACTGATGTAGGCCTCAGCCCTGGGACTCATCCCCAAACTGATACTGATGTGGGCCTCGGCCCTAGGAATCATCCCCAAACTGATGCTGATATGGGCCTCGCCCCAGACCGATACTGATATGGGCCTCACCCCAAACTGATACTGATATGGGCCTCGCCCCCAGACTGATACTGATATGGGCCTCGCCCCAAACTGATACTGATGTGGGCCTCGCCCCCAACTGATACTGATGTGGGCCTCGCCCCCAACTGATACTGATATGGGCCTCGCCCCCAGACTGATACTGATATGGGCCTCACCCCAAGCTGATACTGATGTGGGCCTCGGCCCTGGGACTCATCCCCAAACTGATACTAATCTGGGCCTCAGCCCTGGGACTCATCCCCAAACTGATGCTGATGTGGGCCACGGCCCAGACTGATACTGTTGATATGGGCCTCGCCCCCAGACTGATACTGCTGATATGGGCCTCGCCCCCAGACTGATACTGATGTGGGCCTCGGCCCTGAGACTCATCCCCAAACTGATACTAATGTGGGCCTCGGCCCTGGGACTCATCCCCAAACTGATGCTGATGTGGGCCTCGGCCCTAACTGATACTGACATGGGCCTCGCCCCCAGACTGATACTGATATGGGCCTCGCCCAAAGCTGATACTGATGTGGGCCTCACCCCCAACTGA
Source organism: Zanthoxylum bungeanum (assembly GCA_019454045.1). Lineage (NCBI taxonomy): Eukaryota > Viridiplantae > Streptophyta > Magnoliopsida > Sapindales > Rutaceae > Zanthoxylum > Zanthoxylum bungeanum. The sequence goes on from SKCR01030493.1 coordinate 79,704, forward strand.
TACTGATATGGGCATCGCCCCAAACTGATACTGATATGGGCCTCACCCCCAGACCGATACTGATATGGGCCTCGCCCCCAACTGATACTGATATGGGCCTCGCCCCCAGACTGATACTGATGTGGGCCTCGCCCCCAAACTGATACTGCTATGGGCCTCGCCCCAACTGATACTGATATGGGCCTCGCCCCTATGATTCATTCCTGAAGACTGCTGACACTGTACTGTTGCTGCTTCTGGTTGGCTTACATTTGACGTTTTCTCTTTTTCTCCTTTGAAACCTTTTATTACAAAACATAACAAACACAAAAAGGATGCAAACATGTTACGTGTATGCATGCATGCATGATTGAATTTCCTATCCCGTTGGATTAGGTCTTCTGCCGGTACTGTTGGTGGTTGCTCGGTCTTTTGACAAGTCTGCCCTCTTCCCTAACCAACGGGTATCTATGATGGCTTTCAAGACAAAATGGGGTTAACATGGTGCATGTATGCATGAGGTGCATGTGATGCAAGAAATATATCAACTCATAAAAATTTTCACACAAATCGGCCCACCATCATTTTAGAAGCTTTTGGGCTAACTGTCATAGGAGTGAACTCGTCCCAGTTTAAATGGCCCAACGAGTTCACATCTCATGGCAAGGAGCCCAACTAAATCCAAATGGTAATGTTCCGAACACAAGCACAAAGTGGCCCATCAACACTTAGAAGCCTTTGGCCCATCGTCATAAAATACGTTCTTGTCCCAGTTTAAATGGCCCAACAAGCCCATATCCCATGACAAATGGTCCAAATGGATCCAAACGACGATATTCCCAAACACAAGCATAAAATAAAGATAATGCAAACATAAAACAATGATTTCTACAGAATGGCCCATCAATATTTCAAAAGCTTTGGGCCTAATGATCATAAGGTAAGAACTCACCCCAGTTTAAATGGCCCAGCAAGTTCGCATTTCTGACAATAGTCCAACTGCATCCAAATGAGGATGGTCCACAAGAACATACTCAAGGAAATAATTGTTACTTTAACCATACAACCCCGGTCTATGGGTGGGTTCGCAAGAGTGTAGGCAAAAGGCTCTCACCGGCGAAGGATGGCCCACAACTAGGTCTCCACAATCAAGGGTTCGAGCGGCCAAGTGAGCGTACCCCTTTTTTATACACTAAGGTACGTGCCAGTGAGCTATGGTGTGTGACCGACTGTCAAATGGACTTCCCGTTGTAGATTCCCCAGAGGGAGGGTAGAGCGAGGCTCACTTAAATACCCAAGCCTCTTAGGCTCTTATCGCTTGGTGTCAGGAATAAACAACGAGTCCTCCAAATTAGTCCATCACAATAGGCTACGAGTAGATGGCTATCTAAGTGCCTTCACAGCTTTTCCTTCTATAAAGGTAGTGAGTGAAGGAAGACACCAAAACATTACCTAGCCTCAAAATGCCTTTGATTAAACCCACATTTTATCCACTATAGACACGGTCAATTAGAACATAAATCCAAACATTACAAGAAAATATTTCGGGGCTGATTCTCTATCCCCAGTGGAGTCGCCAGACTGTGGGAACACAGGAACTGGGCGACGCATGTTGTCCCGGGCTCGCGGCCCGGTCGGGAGTACGGAGTAGCCACGGGGGACTAAACCGGAGAATAATGGAGTCACCACCCGGTGTGAACCAGGAAAATGAGATTTAAGGCAGCACTCACCCCTTGCAAGGGAAGACCTCAAACCGTTGGGTTCGGAATGGTCCCTTACTTATGCCACTTGTAATGACAGGATTTATGTAATAATTTAATCAGGCTTAAGTAGCACTTATTTCCAAGAGTATCATGCTTCTAAATTCACATGTACAAAATAAAACTTATACATACATTTCACATATATCTTACATCTAAGATTGCATGCTTGAAAATACCTCAAAGTAACAACGAACATACAACTTCATTTAGCATATCATGTTCACGAAAAACACAAGTATACATACTAACCATACAAGCATACATGTGAGCACTTTTCCAAGTGATACGTGGAATTGTATCCCAAGTACAGACCGCACTACCGTCCATTCAGAATCGGCTACGGAATTTATGTCTGGGTTTCCATCCGATATACCATAAGAAATAATACTCCAAAGTCATCATGACATAAGTATATGAATTGTAATACATTAAACGTATTGTATTCATACATGTGGGGATAGCTACTAGGGAAACTATGCATGAAATCTAATGAAAAAGACTCAGTTCAGTGGGTTTGCGTTCGCGTAGCGTTTGAAAACGCGTTCGAACGGTAAACAGAAGGTTTACGTTCATGTAGCGTTCGAGAACGCATTCGAACGGAACCAGACCTGATGCATGATAAGACTAAGAAAGTGCGTGTGCGTTCACGTAGCGTTCGAGAATGCGTTCGAACGGTAAACAGAATGTTCGCGTTCGTGTAGCGTTCGAAAACGCGTTCGAACGGAACCTGACCTGATGCATGATAAGGCTAAGAAAGTGCGTGTGCGTTCACGTAGCATTCGAGAACGCGTTCGAACGGTAAACAGAAGGTTCGCGTTCGTTTAGCGTTCGAAAACGCGTTCGAATGGAACCTGACCTGATGCATGCAACATAAAGAATAAAGACAACAATATCAAGCTCAGCATGTCCGATTAAACGTATCTTACATTCAACCGAACACACATCAACCGGCGCGGCAAAGCATCGTGGTAGAGGGCTTTAACCCCTCCCCGTAGGGGATCTTTCATTCCACTTACTAAGCCCATGCGCTCAATTGAATCATGCATACATAGAATTAAAAGCAATAATATCAAACTAGTATGCCCGATTGAAAGTGTCTTGCATTCAACCGAACACACATCACCGGCGCGGCGAAGCATCGTGGTACAGGGCTTTAACCCTTCCCTGTAGGGGATCTTTCATTCCACTTACTAAGCCCATGCGCTCAATTGAATCATGCATACATAGAATTGAGCAAGCAATAATATCAAACTAGTATGCCCGATTGAACGTGTCTTGCATTCAACCGAACACACATCAACCGGCGCGGCGAAGCATCGTGGTAAAGGGCTTTAACCCTTCCCCATAGGGGATCTTTCATTCCACTTACTAAGCCCATGCGCTCGATTGAATCATGCATACATAAGCAACATGTAGAATTCGAGTGACGAAAAATAAATAAATAAATCAAAGCAACATGAAACAAGAGAAGGTGCCGTTTATTCAAGTGGTACGTGGAGTTGTATCCCAAGTACAGACCGCACTACCGTCCATTCGGATTCGTCTACGGAATTTACGTCTGAGTTTCCATCCTATATACCACGAGAGACGACACTCTTTCATTCATCCAATACCCACAACACACATCATACACAAACAAGATTCAACAAATAAGTAAAATACAATCAAAATAAATAACAAAAATTACAAAAAGATGAGTGTGAAATTACCCTCAGGTCTAACCTTTTAAGTCGTCTCTCGGACTCGGGTTTCACGAAGATCGGAATGGGTAAAGCTCCGCAACCTTTCTGGTTCACTGGTTTGCCTTTTCCTTCGCTGTTTAGCCGATCAAGCTACTGTTTCGACTCTGTTTTGCTGCTGTTTCCTTGTGGTTTTGCTGCCGTTTCCTCTGTATTTTCTGCTTAATGTTTTAGTGGACTATTTTGATGTTTCAATGGACTGTTTTGGGTGTTCTTTGTGGGTTTTAAGTGCAGTTTTTATGTTACTGTTTTAGGGATAATTTTCGGTGTATGTAGATGATGTTGATAGTTATAGGGGTTGTGAATGGCTGTTGTATTTTCGGTAATATGAGAGTGTTTGAGGACTTGTTGTTTTCAGTAATGTGAGGGTGGGGGTGAAGAGAATGTTTGTTATTTCTCCTGTGATTTGCGTGTGATGTCTAGTGTTTCTTGCTGTAATTTTCGTGTGAGTTGTGTGTATGAGCTAGGGGAGTGCATGTCTTGGTGAGGGGTTGTTTATATAGAGAAGGGCTAGGGCTTCACCTTGTCTCACAAGGAAGGGATTTTGGCATTAAAAAGAGGATTTGATTTGGTGTTGAGCAAGGAAAGTCAAAGACTGAGGGGGGACAAATCTTGGCTAGATTAGGAAGTCAATATCTTTAATTTGTTATGATTGATTTTAATTAGGCATGACATCTTTTTAATTTAGTATGTGATTTGTTTAGTTAGGAAGTTAATATATTTGATTTATCTTATTAGGTATGATTATATTTTATTTTTTATTTAATTGGTAAATGGTTTAAATATTTTATTTAATATTTAATGTTTAATTTAATTAAATTGGGATGTGTTTTATGGGCTTTGGGGGGCTAATTGGGCTGGGGTGCGAGGCTAGCAGCAAAACCAGAAATACTGACTCCGTTCGAACGCCCATTCGAACGCGGCACGAACGTCCACAATCTGCCTAACGTTCGAACGAAGTAACGAACGCAGCACCAACGAAGACAGTGAACTTGTGAAATGAACTTGATGACGTACTTATTTCGAATTTCCCCTTCCGACCTCCGTTTCCCGCAATATCCTTAGCTAAAAAGGTAGTGCCTCTACTGAGACTCATCATCGGAATTTTTATGCAAAAATGCAGTGCCTACACATGCATAAAGAAATATCATAATCATGCTTAAAAATAAACAACATACTAGACTAAATCATGCTCGAACACAAGGTTGGATGAAATGAAATATGTTTGTGTCTCTCAAGCAGTACGTGGCATTGTATCCCGAGTGCATACCGCAATACCGTCCATTCGGATTCGGCTACGGAATTTACGTCCGGGTTTCCATCCGATATACCACAAGAGAGAACACATATTCCGTTCATCCGGAAATCATATCATACACCAATCCACAATACTCATGCGAAATAAAGTAAGAAAATAAATAAAAAATAAAAGAGAATAAATAAAAGGGGTGCCCTCAGGTCTAACCTCTTTTGTCGTCTATCAGAAGTGCGGTATGTGGTTTTCGGAAGGGTTGATGCTCCACAACTCCTCCGGTTCACTGGTTCCACATTTTCCTTTGCTGTTTCACTGTTTGGGCTGCTATTTTTTCTCCGTTTCACTGCGGTTTCTGGTCACGATTTAGGCTTACTGTTTTGTGGTAATGTGGGACTGTTTTGGTTAGCGGTTTGCGGTTTTACGGGGCAGTTTCTAGTGCAGTTTTGGGGCGAATTCTGGACTGTTTTAGGGGCAGAATATGCGGCAAAATAGGGCAGTTTCTGTGGGTTCTACTGAGCAGTTTGTGAGTTTTGACTGGACAGTTTGTGAGGTTTTAATTGTGCAGTTTGCTGGGTTTTACTGGGTAGTTTACGGGGTTTTACTGGGCAGTTTGGAGGGGGACTTTGTGTGTTTGATTAAGGCAGATTTTTGGGGGCTTTGTGCATTGATTTGAGTGTGTTGTGGCGTTGAATTGAAAGTTACGTGAGTGGAGGGGACTTGCGTGAATGTATGGTTGGCCAAAGGGCTGGTTACGTGAAGGGTTTGGCTAGGCGCAAGAGGCTGGTTACGTGAATGTATGGCTGGGTGCAAGGGGCTGGTGAATGCGGCTTTAGCATGAGGGATGAGGGTTGTTGAAGGCTTGCTGTGAACTTCTCTTGGTGCGTGAATATGTTAAGGGGTCTGTGAGTGGAGTTGGGAGCTACGTTGAGAGGGGATGATGCGTGAAGGGTAACGCAAGGGCTGTATGGATGCTTGTTTACCGAGAGTGATAGGAGATGGGAGAGGGCCGAGTGAGAGAGAAAGGCTAAGGGTTTTTTTCCTTTGTGTTTCGTGGGAATGAGCTAGGTTTATTTTGTGTTTTCGTAAGAATGAGTTAGGGGTTCTAAGGTGGGTTTTGGCTTCTTTTTATAGGCAAAGGGGTGGGGCTTGTCCTTGTGCGAATAGGGAAAGGATTTGTGCATTTATGGGGATATCTTTTAATTAGGGATGTCTTTTAATTTGATTTGATTTCTTCTCTTTTGATTAGGGATATGATTTGATTTTATTTGATTTGATCTTTTTTAATTAGGGAAGGTAATTTAGTTGAATTAGGAAAGCATTTGATGAGATTTGATTTGTATATTTTAATTAGGGAATGTGATTTATCTTGATTTTGGCATGTGTTTAATGTGTGATTTTGTTTAATTTGGAAGGTGATGGGCATGTGGCTTGGTCTCTTGGGTGTGGGCTTGGTCCATTTTGGTGGGCTTGGTGTGTGACTTGCGGGGGTTTGGGCTAAAGATGTGTTTTGAAACAGAGGTCCAACACGCGAGCCCGAAGCTAAACAAGCGAATTAAATTCAACAAGATGTCAATGTCTGACTCTTCCCTTCTGACGTCTGTTTCCCGCGACTTCCACAATTTAAAGAGGTAGTGTCTCCATGTGAGACTCATCATCGGGATTTATATGCAAAAAATGCAGTGCCTACAGTCGCCCCCACTTTGATGGGACTTGTGCAGTGTGTGACAATGACAATCCTATCAAAGTTATGCAATGTATTTTTACTTACATGGCTCGCCAACTGCCACTTGACTTGCTTGTTGCTTCGAACTGAGTTGATGAGAGGTGGTGAGGTGCTGCGACCCCTGGTTCATTCCCGAACCGTTACTGTGAGATGGTCCATTCCCGAACCGTTACTGTGAGGTGGTCCATTCCCGAACCGTTATTGTGATGTGGTCCATTCCTGAACCGTTACTGTAAGGGGGTCCATTCCCGAACCGTTACTATGATGTGGTCCATTCCTGAACCATTACTGTAAGGTGGTCCATTCTCGAACCGTTACTGTGAGGTGGTGCATTCCCGAACCGTGCTCCATTCTCGGAGTGCCATTCTCGGCTTATTCATTCCCGAACTATTTTTCCATTCTCGGAGTGCCATTCCCGGCTTGTTCATTCTCGAACTGTGTTTCCATTCTCGGAGTGCCATTCCCGGCTTGTTCATTCCCGAACTGTGTTCCATTCTCGGAGTGCCATTCTCGGCTTGTTCATTCTCAAACTGTGTTTCCATTCTCGGAGTGCCATTCCCGGCTTGTTCATTCCCGAACTGTGTTCCATTCTCGGAGTGCCATTCCCGGCTTGTTCATACACAGTTTGCTTGTTCATTCACGAACTGTGTTTCCATTCTCGGAGTGCCATTCCCGGCTTGTTCATTCCCGAACTGTGTTCCATTCTCGGAGTGTCATTCTCGGCTTGTTCATTCCCCAACTGTGTTCCATTCTCGGAGTGCCATTCCCGGCTTGCTCATTCCCCAACTGTGTTTCATTCTCGGATTGCCATTCCCGGATTGTTCATTCCCGGACTGTGTTTCCATCCTCGAAGTGCCATTCCTGACTTGTTCATTCCCGAACTGTGTTTCCATTCTTGGAGTGCCATTCCCGGCTTGTTGATTCTCGAACTGTGTTCCATTCTCGAAGTGCCATTCCCAGCTTGTTCATTCCCGAACTGTGTTCCATTCTCGGAGTGCCATACCCGGAAAAACTGATACTGATGTGGGCCTCGATCCTGGGACTCATCCCCAAACTGATACCGACGCTGATGTGGGCCTCGCCCCCGGGACTCATCCCCAAAACTGAGATTGATGTTGATGTGGGCCTCGCCCCCGGGTCTCATTTCCAAAACTGATATTAATGCTGATGCGGGCCTCGCCCCCGGGACTCATCCCCAAGACTGATACTGATGATGTGATGGTTCATTTCAACATATCATAATGCCTCTCAAGAGATAATCCTGATAGCTAAACATATTTTCATCCTCAACGGATGCTTCACGTCGAAACCAGAGAACCTTCAAAGTACTTAATACACTCCGATCTGATCGTCTGAATGAGTGATCTGAACTAGACTCCTAGTGTGTGTGTGCCAAGGCTCTTTCGCAGCTTAATCCTTAAGTACGCCAACTCGATGATTTTGTCTCGGAGAACCGGATCAGCGGGTCTAACCAACCTAGATGTCTTGATAACACTCTGTGATTACTTCGTCGCACTCAACATGATATGGTTTTCTTTTTTTTTCCTTTGTCTCTTTCTTTTCTTTCTTCTTTTTTTGAACTTTCTTTTTTCTCTTTTTTTTTTCTTTTTTCTTTCTTTCTCTTTTCTTTCTTTCTCTTTTTTCTTTGACACACCTACCCTTTAAGGTAGCATTTCTCCTCATGGTGGTCCTAATACTCGCCCATGGGTAGCCTCACGCTTATCGGTTATAGGTGGTCTATTTTTCCTTTTCTTTTCAGAGACTTTTTCTTTGTTTCCAACCATATCATATATCGTATCATAAGTAAACCAGGATGGACATCCAGGCAAACGGTCATTCACTGATCCGCCATCTCTTCAACTAGTCATCTTGCCGACTACTCAGGCTTCTACTGCTGAGATCCAATAATCAAGTGCTCACGAGTCTAGCCGAGATCAACCACTCAGAATCCTGGATGAGAGCATATCTCGCACTCATCGTTTCTAATATTTTTCCCTACAGCAAACAATGTCATCAACGGACATATGCTTAATCGTCAAAGACTTCTCTCTATTTTTTTTACTGGCATTCTTCCTTTCGACCTCTGATAATGTGTGCTTCGCCCCTTGGATTCCTCCCTGAAAAACCGTTTATACTGTTTTGTTGCTCTTGCTTGTGTTTTTCCATTTTTCCTTCTTTTCCTTGAGACCTGTGAACTCAAACAAAACAACAGAATAAAAAAAAATACGCGCATGTGATGTGTACTACGTATGCATGTGTGGAGGTACTCCATGTTCCTGATGGGTTAGCCCCTCATTATGCTCCTTGGCGCCATGTGCCTATGCATGTCTCTGGTCGCCCCATGGGTCTGCTTATAATTTCCTCATGCCGGTTCTTTTCTAGTGATTGTGCAGTTCTCTTTTGTTCGAAACCTAAAAACACAGAACAAACACAAAAATTGCAAGTATGTTACGTGTATGCATGCATGGATTTCCTATCCCGTTGGGTTAGGTCTTCTGCAAGTTCTCCCAGTAACTACTCCGTCTCTTCTCTTTCTCAGGCAAAATACTGCTTCAATCTATCTACGTTGATCGGCTCGGTGAACTCATTCCCTTCTAAATCTGACAGTCTCACTGACCCATTTCCCATCACTTTTCTGGACGATGTAGGGTCCTTCCCAGTTCGGTCTGAACTTTCCTCTCGGGTCCGTCGTCGACGGCTTCAAATGCTTAAGCACTAGATCACCCTTTTTGATCTTGGTAGGACGCACCTTCTTATTGAATGCTCGAGCCAACCTCTATTATGATGTCATGATGAATCTCAGGATATTCGAAGGCTTCTTCAGTATTATTTGAATTTGCTCCGTGAGATATGTGATTCAGGTTATCTGTTAATTGTCTAACTTGATCTGTCATCCTCTATATAGACGCTGCTTGACTCTGAATTTTTGCATCAAATTGAGCTTCCCGTTCTTTGAACCAATCTTTAAGCATGTGAATCAACTGATTTTCCTCTGATGGTTCTGGTTCTTGATGAAGATCGTAGATGGATGGTGGATAAGATGGAAAATGTGATGGTTCTTCATACCTTGAATGATTCTGAAAATTCTGTCACTCTGAAAGGTATATGCATTGATCGATCGAGTGGTTACCATCGCATATCTCACATCTCCCCATTTCGTTCTGATGAGCAAATGTAGTATTGCTTGATTCTGACATCTAGTGATAGTTGTTGGGCTGGACAACAGACCTCAGAAAATCAGACTGTTGCTCCTTGAATTGGGGTGTATCTTCTTCTAGTAAAGCTCGTAATCTTTCAATCTCCCAATAATGTTCCATTTTTCAATCATCTGAAAACAAAAGAAAGAAATAAAAATTACAGATAAAAATAAAGAAAATTAGATACAAGTAAATTAGATAGCTTCAAAATTAATAACTCAAGAAAAATAAGTCCCCGGCAACGGCGCCAAAAACTTGACCGGCGCTTACACACACGCGTATAACGCAAGCGTACGTATCGTTCAAGTAGTATAAAAATATCGATCCCGTTAGGACTTTATTCCTACTGTTGTTATTAATTATTGAATCTATTTATTTACAGGTATCTAATTATAGGGAGAAGGGAATGATTGTTTGGTTGGTTGGATGTGATTTTCCTTAATTAAAATAAATAAAATAAACAAAAGAAAATACTAAGGAAAATAACAAAAGACTCAAAGATCTATGGTTGTGAATCTTTCTAATATCTTTTGAAAGATGAAGTGGTTATTTCATGGTTGTGTAATAAATCGGTTTACTAACCTGGAACACTAAATTATGCGAAAGCCTCTGTCGATGGTCAGACGCAAATACCCAGTTTAACCCAATTGAACCATATGTCTATGTCAACCAAATTATCTGGATTCATTAAGTTTAAGTTCCAATTATGGCTATCCCGCCCGACAGGTATATGTCTATCCTGTAAGGAAATCTATTAAAGGGTTATCTATCCTCAAGGAATATTGTGGGCTATTAAGTCTAAGGCTGAAACCTAAAATTCCTTTGTCAAGTTTATTTTAGATTTACCACATCAATCTTATTGGTGATCAGACAATAAGAAGCATTAAGCTTAAGACTTAATAAGTAAACCTTTAAATTACCCAAACTATAAAATAACCCCTTATAAAACGGTGATATTAGAATTCATATCAACCCCAGATAACTAACTTAGTTACGACACATAACTAGGGCTAGTAAAAGCTTAAATAAAATAAAAGACATAAAGTAAAATGATGAAAAGTAAATTGCTGAAAAGTAAATGACGGAAAGTAAATGCTGAAATTAAATTAAATATGAAAAGTAAATGCTGAAAGTAAATTGCTGAAAAGTAAATGACGGAAAGTAAATGCTGAAAGTAAATTACTGAAAAGTAAATAAAGTAAAAGTACAATAAAAGAAAATGCTGAGGTAAAAGGATCCACTTTTATTACTTCTATTTTAGATATCTCCCTTAATATAATATATTAACTTTGCATGATAATTACCAACCAGCCATATAGGCGGTATCCAGATTAAGTCAAATTAATAATTAATTACCAACCGACCAATATGGCGGTATCCTCATTAAGTCAGGTTTTAACTATTTTATGTATTATAATTAAGGGAGATTAATCTAAATATTAGTAATAAAAGTTTTACCTTTTACCCCAGCAAAGGGGAGTTACCTCCTCATTACTGAAAATTAAAAAATGAAAATTAAAGACAGAAAAGTATTGTGCGTAAAAGTAAATTGCGGAAAGTAAAAACTGAAAAGTAAAGAAAATAAAGTGCGAAAGCGGAAATTAATTACTGAAAGCTGTAAATAAACAAACAAGATACAATCTTCTTAGTATTCTTAAAGAATTCCTTAGAAGAAAGTATGAATTTACAAATGAAATGGCTTGGTATTTATAGGCAAAATTTTACCTCCATCAAATCATCCACCAAATCCATTATTAATTTCTCCACTAATTGCTCCACCAAATCTGTTATTAATTGCTCCACTAATTTCTTATCATGTTTGGTGGTGATTTGATAATTTTTATTATTTATTTATTAATTTATTTTTTGCTTGAAAATGACTTTAATAATTACACACAACACACTTTTGGATGGTTCATCAATTTCGGGCATGAAATCTTCAGAATTAGAAATTATTTTGTCTTTAAAAGTTGTAGATATTTGAGTCTTCTTTAATCTGGAACTTGAATCAACTCAATCCGATATCGGAATAAAGATTTATGCCCAAAATATGACAGATGCGCAAAATTGGAATTTCCAAAACTGCACTTCGTTAAAACGCTCTTTCAAGTTTTCAATCTCCAAAATTAATATGTCAAGTCCAATGTTTTGCCCTTATTTGACCCACATTTAGTCCTAAATGATTTCATTCTGTCCCAATATTATTTTATCTGCAAAATAAACTAAAACACATCAAAACGTTCATCAAACCCGAGAAACTAAACAAAATATTAAGTAAAAGGGGCGGTAAATATTGATATATTTTCCGCTCATCAGATACCTAAACCTCTTATGGTACACATACGAACCGGCGGATCATATCTTGATATACAATTGATAGACGAGTGCATTGGTCCACACCTAATGAACATCTAGCATTCAGATAATGAAAGGTATCTGACATATATGACATCAAAGTGTGGAGGATCACACACAAAATCAATGCTATCATATAGTCAAATGATCACATATGATACTCGATTCGAGGAGATTCCTATTGGCGGTGATGTGTACTTTCAACTATTATGAATCACTTGTGAGTCATTCAATATTCACTCCAATTCCAATATTCGGCATATGCTAATATTTTAGGTTATAGAAATTTGATCATATTTCAGAACCAACAATTATGAATATTTACATTAAGAATGGTTTATAATAGTAATACTATCGCAATGTCAGACCACCCAGTATCCAATATTACTACATGACTATTTTAAGGTCGATATTATTCTCAACATATTTATGTATCAAACTAATATGCATAATCACATTACTATTAGCAATGTTGAAATGAAAAATGTAGTTATTTTATTAGTAAATAATAAAATATAATGTACAATATATTATTCGGATTGACGCTCCAAACACTAACTCCAACAGTTTTAAAACTTATGATTTAAATTTAATATTCCGAGAGATATTTAAATTTTTGTTAGGGTTGGTGCTCGGAGAGCCAATCCAGATCGTATTTATATCCGATTCATGAATATGAATAATTTTATTTTCCATAATATTACTTACTTAATGGTTGCACCTCTTGTTTTTATATACGTATTCGATCTAATTACGATGAGATTGAAACTAAATCTGATTTAGTGATATATATATATATATATATATTAGACAAAGACCCCAGGATCTACAACGTAGTGCGCAGTTACAATGTAGTTTGTAATTGACATTGGGAAGCGTCACTTTAAGTTGTATATTCTCCAATAAAGTTCCTAGTCAAGATTAACTGACACAGGTTTCGGTTAATAAAATCCACTAAGACTAGTACATGTCGCATAACGAGACTTGGTCCGATGGTTTTTCCCAATGAACCTTGACTCTTGGGAGACTCCTATAGATGTATAGGTGTTTATTTGATAAACACTGAATGACTCACATAAGATTTCCTAATAAATGGTACACCAACGTCAATAGAAATATTCTCGAGTCGACTAACATAGTGGTCTTTCGACTTGTGATACCACTATGGATATATGATTTATCCTCCGCACTTTGATAGCAGTCACGTCACATATCTATTTAGATTAGACCTCTGCCACCTCATTGGGTGTGGACTGATGCTCATGATATCCTGTGAGTATCATATAAAATTCGTCAGTCCTGTGTATAGGGCATATGTATCTTTACATGTTCGCGATCTAGTAAATCCATGGTTGTGGTATACTTTGAAAGCGAGTTTCAAGTGTTATTTAGAGATCGTAAATTTGAAAAAGTCAATTATATTATACCTTAGGGATTTGATGTTCCTATCTATATCCACGGTATAATATTGATAGCCCGTGATGGAGGGATTATACCTATGCAATGACCTCAACTTGCATAGTTTAGCGAGATAAGTCGTGATCATCATAATTTACGAGTGGGTGAATTATGAACACGAAATTTGACTCAGTGACGGATAAACCTAAACATAGAGAGTCCCACAATATGAACTGTACTCGTTGAGCACTCGGACAACGCGTTATGAATAATACAAATTATTCATAATACTTTACCGGATTAAATGAGTTAATTCGAATCGTTTAAACGGTTAAAAGAAAATATATGCATTAGAGGATTTTGATCAATTAATAATTAATATATATTTGTATTTGATAAAAAATTTGATTAGATACATATTAATTAATTATCAAATTAGATTTTGAAACATGTCATAAATATATGTATTTTTTTATTTAGAGTAACTAAAAATACTCACACACACACACATATTAATAATTATATTCATTTATTATTTAGATATTTAAATGTTAAATAATTAAATAATATCAATATTACATAATGTTTGTGTAATATGTTTAATTATTATTGGTTACTAATAATATTAAACTTTAAAGTTGAAGTATTCAAATTGAATTTGTCTACTTTAATTTTATGTTTAATTAAATAATATTCATTTGTAGTAATTGTTATTACATATGTTTTATTATTTATGGTAACAATTGGCATGACTTTTAAGCTTGGAATATTCAAATTGAACAAGTAACTTAAAGCTTGTTATTTAATTAGATTAATTAAATTATAAAATGACCAAATTGCCCCAAGTTAGGTTACCCCTATTATATAAAGTGAAAAAAATTTGTTTTCTCTTGGATAAGCTTCATTTGAACGTTCATAACTCCATGGAAAAGCTACCAAAATATTTCTTGAAGAAACTTGAGAGAGAGTGATGAAATCAAGAAGAAAGCTTAAGGAAATTAGGAGATTTTGAGGTAATCTTCAATTTTCTTAAGCTTAGAAATTTTTTTCTTGTTCTTGAATATCTAGAATTGTTCTAGGGTTTCATTGTTCTTAAGGCTATATGAATGTGTGAAGTTAGATTGAGTAATATTAGTGTAATATTAGTTCAATTTTGTCATATGATGACTTGTTACCATTCTAGAGTGTTATGACCACTCTTATAACTCGTAGAATTATTCTTGAGTTCTTCATTGGTGATGGCTTTGATCGGTGTGAATATTAATATGATTAATGTTGAGAAAATTGGGGATTTGAAGCATGAAAAATGATATTTTTAGCACCCAGATCAGATCTGGAAATTCTGAAATTTTGGAGATGAAAAATATGTTATTTAAATATATTGGATGTGTATTGGGCATTAGAATAATTTCCGAAAAGTGTTTCGGAGTGAAAATATACGAAAACTATTGGGATGTATGCCCTAGAGCTACATGAAATATAAACGTTTTTATATGTTTTGAAATAAAATGATGCATTATTCATTTATCAAAGTGTTTGTTTAATTTCACATATTATAAATTATCTTGAATACCCTAGATTACTTATGTGTCTTCAGACTTAGTATATGAGTGTCATACACAATAGAATTTAAGTATGAAGTTAGTAATCTTAAACAATCCATAAAGAGCAAACAAAGCACGTACTTTGTTTGTGGTTTATCTATAGTTGTGGTCCATTTTATATTTCTATGATGACCTTGATCTGGGATTGTCCATGTAGAGACATGAGAATGGAGGCACTTTGTATGATATGATCATATATGACTGGACCCAGTTGGAAATGACATTCTTATAATATCCGTTAAACAAAGAAAGTCATTTCGATCTACTAGATGGTCATATATGGATTGATCATAATCCTGAGTGTACATAAGGCTTGGCCGAAACTCACCAAGGGAAATTGGAAAATTTGTTGCAAAATTTTCAAGAGCTAGCACTCAAATGAGTCATTCAAATATGATAGGGAAAACAATCATTGAGCTTGGAATCAACACTCAAAGCTTGGAGCTTGAAGATCAACACAAAAAGGGCTTGGCCGAAAACTTCAAGGAAGAAATTTTTTTTTTGTGTTCAACGCATCCAAAATCCGATCAAAGTGAGTATTTTCCGCATTCTTACTTTATTGTATTCACATATTTCATTTTCTTAATTTGATCTTGGTTTGACCTAGAAAACCCAACAATGGTATCAGAGTGGTTATTAAGCATGAAATTGAATTTAGGGTTCTTAAAACTTTAATTTGGGATTTTGTGATTTGAGCATGATTTCTTCAAATTGATGATTTGGTTGAGCTTGGATGATGTTAAATTAGATTTGTGCATCTTAGGAATTGAGAAATTGAATTAGATAAAATTTCCCCAAATTCCTTATGCTTGGCCGAATGTGATGAAACCCTAGCTCTTGGTGATTTTTGAATTTTAGACAATTGGATATGTTTAAAATGAATGGGATATATTAGTTTGTGATTTAATTAGATTGAAATCAAAATTGATATAAAAATCTCCAAATTGCCAAGAGCCTTAGGAAGCATGTAGGGATTGATTTTGCTTCAATTTGTGTTGGACATAAATTGGTTAATTAAAGCATGATTAATTATGTAAATTGGTATTTTGGAAATATTGATTTAAATAATTAATTATGGCTAATACACTTTAGTTAATTGAATTGTGATATTAGGAATATTGGAATTTAATTAGTTGGGCTTAATTTGGAATTGGGCCAAAAATGTTGTATTTGGGCTTAATGTGCTTGGTTGGGCCAAGTTTGGTTTAGGATAATTGGTTGGATCCAATTGGGCCTAAAACCATTTCCATAAATTCCAAATATGATTAATTGGGCCTTTAAATAATTTAATTTGGCCTAATGGGCCTATATTGATTTTGGCAAAGGGTGATTCCTTATTGGGCTTTGGTTGCCAAAGTCCATGCCTTATAAATTAATTGAAAGCCCATTGGACTTTAATTAAATTGACATTGGATGTTAATTGGGCTTTGAGACCCATAAAATTAGATTTAGAATCTAAGTCGCAAAGGCTCATTAATAAAGTGTAATTATTTAATTGGAATTAATATAGAATTAGTATTGAATACAAATTAAATTGGATTTAATATTGTAGTTTAATATAATTCAAGAATTCGTACTTTGAGTACTTATTCTTAAAACGAGTTGGACTCGCGCAAATCAAATCGTTGTTTGAACATTGGATGCTCATTAATCAAAGATTAACTAATTGGATTAGATTGATAGATACATGCTTTGTGTGAATACATGGTTGTGATGTATGAATAATGTATATCATATGGATATTAGATGGGTGAGGGAAATTTTGGAAATTATTGTAATAAATTTAGAATTTATTAAATTGGACCTGCGTGTCCAGCCTATTACCTCTTGACTCTTTGTATTTCTCTTCTCACCTATTCCCCTCAATGTAAATGAGGTTTATTTAGAAGTGTTATGTAATTGGGTAGAAGTAAAATTTGTGCTAGCGGGAGAGAGGAAATGGAGAGATTTGTTCTATGAACAAAATGTTTTAAATATCCATCCGCATATCATTATTAATTTATTTATCGCGCCTTATTATGCTTTTAGAATGCATGCTTAAGGGTGTATGATGAGACCTAATCAAAGATAATTAATTGGTTGCCAATTACGTGAAAAACCCTCAACAAATATTAAGCGCTTTCCTTCCATTGAATGATTCATTCTCAAGATCCAAGATTGGCACTGGTTTGTTGGCCAAAGTCAAGACCTTTGTCCATCGCAAATGTGTTTGAATCATGAAGGCTTTGTTCCATATCGTATGTCTTGTCCAAGTTGTGATTTGTTGGCCAAAGTCAAGATCACTTCTTGTCCATTGACATCGATTACGAAGCTTTCCAAGGTCAATGGGTCCCGCTTAACTGGAATCATTAAGCTTGTTGTGCCAAAGCCAAGGCTTAGTTGATACAGAGGAAAAAGGTTAGGGAATATATCGGATATATTGGCATATATTAGATATATGTTTCGGACTTGGATGTCCACCTACTGGATCTAGGAATTGGATGAGATCGAATTGATCTTAGAGATCTACCTAGTTAAATATCATACAGCTTGTTGGCCAAAGTCAAGGTTGTGTGTTATTTAACGGATCCTAGCCCACTAGGAAACTAGGTTTCCTGAGTACTCAACAGAGGGTTAGAGGCTCGCCAAAAATAGTTGGAGGCAAGTATTAATTTGCATTTTGTTTAGATACTTGCCAATACGCGCTCATTTCATTTTTCGTCATTAATTTAAATATATATTAGTTGGACTAATATTTAATTGTTGTTTTAAATTAAACAGTTAGACTGTATTCAAACTACTTCAATTTATAGTTGATTGTATAATTGGATTATAGTATCAATATATTTAATTTAACCAATCAAATTATATTAGTGATTATAGTATAGACTATAGTAATCATTATATCATTAGTACCAATAGTTACGTGAAATGTTGAGGGATTGTGGACTATAGCAATAAAGATAACTGAAAGATTAGCGTTTAAAACATAATCCTGGGTGAAAATGTATTTAAACGGCTTTAATTTTTCAGATTGGGAATAGAAACTCAGGATAGTCATGGGAACTGATAAGTTATTGTATTTGATAGAGCAACCTCTTGGGCCTAAGCCCGGAGTTGAGCAAATAGTAGAGCCTGAGTTTTGGAAGACTCATGGTGATGATAACTTTAGTGCTCAATCATTTATGCTTACCGCAATGACTCTTTAATTTCGTCGTCAAAATTAAGGATTAGATCCTTGTACCATGACGATGAAATTAAAGATCTTCATAGATCCAATCTTAAATCTTAGAAGTACAAATTGCAAAAGAAGCTCTTTTACTCGCGTATGTCAGAGGGTACATCTGTCGAGCACTAGGTGTCGCAGATGATTGCTGACATTGATCAGCTAGGTTAGCTGGGCATTACCTACGTGGCCGAGACTACCAAAGATTTGATCTTATAGTCTCTACCCGAAAGCTGAGGCAGGTTCATTGTGAACCAAGAGTAAACTCTTGGAGAGTTGATGGCTATACTCAAGGAGGTAGAGCCAGAGCTTCTAAAAGGGGCAAAGGCAAAATCATCATAGTCTTCTGGGAAGACAAATGACATATCCCAAGATGTCTGCCTAAACTCTAGCAAACGGGGTCACTCAAGCGTGACTACCGTATGGACAAAGCAGACATGAAGGAAGTGAATGCGGGGCAAGGCTCCGGCTTCAAGCATGTTTGTCATAAACATGTTCACTATTAGTTTCAAAATTGGATTTTTGATACTAGATGTGGTACATAAGATATGTACTTATGTACGGAATCTGCTGATTAGCAGGATACTGACTTCAGTTGAGATCGATCTGTGAGTCGGAAACGGGACGAGAGTCGCTGTTTTAACCGTAGAATCCTAAGTTTAGGAACTACCCTTTGGGCATGACTTAAATTAGGAAACTGTTAAAATGTACCTAGTTTGACTAGAAACATTATCTCTATATCTAAGTTTAACCCGTTACGGGTATACCTTTATATTATAGAACACTAAGTGTTTTATTTTATAAAGATGATATTGAGATAAACACATTAGATGTGAATAACAGTATTTATATTTTGAATATAAATGAATCTCATATATATGACATGACAAACAAATAGCTCAAACTGAATTAATCAGATAGATGAGACCTATTTGTGGCATTATTATCTGTGACACATTAAACAAGACTCGTATATCCACACTTTCGAAGAGTGGGTACTATGACGGATTTGATTTTAATTCAAATAACGTCTACGAATCTAGTTTATTAGGCAAAGTGCCTAAAACACTTTTTACTTGGTAAAAGTGCAAGTGCCACCGATCTGTTAGCCCTCGTTCATAGTGACATAAGTGGGCCCATGTCTAGCTAGGCTAGAGGTGGATATGAATACTTCGTAACCTTTACGGATATGGCATCGCGTTATAGTTATGTGTTTCGTGTGAAACATAAATCAGAAACTTTTGATATATTCAAAGAGTTTCGACACGAAGTAGACAGACAGACCGGCTAAAGTATTAAACTGTCATGGTTAGACCGTGATGGAAAATACTTAAGCAATAAGTTTCTCGATTACCTGAAAGAGTATAGTATTCTTTCACAGTGGACTCCTCCCGGAACACCTCAATTGAGCGGTGTGTCCAAACAGAGAAACCGAATTTTATTGGACATGATAAGGTTAATTATGAGTCGCTCTGAGCTACAATTTTCTTCTAGGGATATGCATTAAACAATGCAATAGTTATTTTGAATAAGATTCCATGAAAGCTGTTAGACAGACTTCATATTAGATATGAACAGGAAATAAACCTGGTTTTCTCATTCCTGAAGATTTGGGAATGTTGGGCATATGTTTGGATGATACCAAACTAAAACCCAAATCGGATAAGTGCCTAATTAGTTGGTTATCCAAGAGAAACCAAAGTATAGTACTTATACAACTCACAAGAGAACAATGTAATTGTTGCTCGCCATGCGATTTTCCTAAGAGGAATACCTATATGAAGTGGTAAGTGGGAGGAAAGTAAAACTCGATGAAAAATCAGAGTAATACTGTTCCAGGCACCGATTCCTTAATGGAACACAAATAGTTCATCAGGGATGAAACTATACCACAATCTTCAAATACACAAGAACCGCGCAAGTCGGAGAGAGTCAAAAAACAACCTGGGAGGTATGGGTTTCTGATCTCACCTCGTAAAGATGTCAATCTTATTGAGGAAGACAAACCGACTACATATGAGGAAGTGATACAAGGTATCGACTCCTATAATGGCAAAGTGCCATGAATTCCAAAATGGATTCCATTTATACCGACCAAGTTTAGACACTGGTTGATGTACCGGAAGGCATTGTGCCTATTGGTACTATATAAGTCTTCAAGGAAGACATACATGGATGGCAACATACCAACGTACAAAGCTAGGCTTATAGCGAAAAGGTATCGTTATCAACATTGTGTCGATTACGACGAAACCTTTTACTCGTTGCCATGGTTAAATCCATTTGGATAATGCTTGCTAATGCTCCATGTTTCATTTATGAAATATGGCAGCTGGACGTCAAAACCGCTTTCCTTAAACGGAAACCTTTTGGAGGATGTTTATAACATCCTGACGGTTTTGTTGTACCAAAACAAGCAAACAAGGTTTGCAAGTTAAATCGATCCATTTATGGATTGAAACAAACATTACGATCTTGGAACTAACGTTTTGATAAGATCATAATGGTATATGATTTAATTCAAAACGAATATAATTCTTGTGTATATAAGGAGGTTAGTGGAAGCGCACTGACAGTGATTGTCCTAAATAATGATGATATATCATTTCTTGTAAATGACATTCCCATTATGCAATCGGTGAAAGCTTGGCTTTCATGAAAATTCTCCGTAGAATACTTGGGAGAGACAACCTTTATTCTAGGAATAAGGATCTACTGTGATATATCTAAAAGTTGTTGGCACTCTCCGAGAACTCGTACATTGAAATAAATGTACGCGACCTGGTGTCTCATATACTTTGAGCATATGGAGTCACAATCAGGCCAATCCAAGTGACAGTCACTGGATTGATGTTAAGAACATCCTTAAGTTTCTTAGATGAACTAAGGATGCTTTCTTAAGCTATGGAGAAAGAGAACTTGAAGTGACTGGGTTCACCGCTGCAAGTTTCCAAACCGACAAAAAAGACTATAAGTTGTAATAAGAGTACTATACAGTTTGAATAACGGAACAGTGAGCTGGAGATCTTCCAAGCAAGATATTGTTGATGAATAAACAACAAAAGCAGAATAATTGCTACAGCTGAGGCAGCAACAGAAGCGATTTGGATCTATAATAATCCTAATCAGATTAGGTATAGTTCTGTTAGTGGCTGAGCTAGGCTACAGTACAGGCTAAAGAATTAATGGTCTCATCAATGATCCAAATATGTACTTCAGTTATTTCATCTGATTCATCGGATCATACATCGTGGTGATGTGATGATCGAATAAATCGAATCAGATGATAACATTACAAATCCGCTGACGAAAGCAGTTTCTCAGCAGAAGTTTGAGCGACCCGTACATAGTTCAAGTGTAGGACACTTGAGTGATTGGCTATAGGCCAACTGGGAGATTGTTGGACAATTATGACCCATAGCATCACTATTTGTACAGAACATGGTGTTGTTGTACAAATTAACTATGTGACAAAGGAAATTGCTCTTTTATCATTAGTAATTGGATTACCAAGATACATAAATGATAAAAGTCTATATGATTAGTTCCGAATTAATAAGATATGAGACAATATTAATCCACTAAGGTTTAATCATTAAAATATCCATAGTCATAATATTATCGAGATTGGACATCGATAATATGGAATAGAATAGTATTGCACTTGTGCGCGTTGTGGGAGCATAACGGCATGGTTCTCATATATTTGGGTAATGGATACTCATGCAAGTGTAATATGAGGTTGTGTTTACCGATGGTACGGAAATAGCTTCGCTCTGGATAGACCCCTCAGAATTCCATTGGTAGTATGACTATGTGTCTATGGAAGTCCGAATCAGGGTAGGTGTATTTGGTCTTAACCTGAGACTTACATTGCTAATACTTGCGACAATCAATATACTTTGGTTTTGGTCGTCCGGGGCTTTAACAAGTTCTGTGTACGCCTCTTCTGGGTATATTGAGAATCGTAGTGTATTGGGTTTGATGTCAAGATGGAAATATCACTCCAGTCATATGGAGATGATGATCACGTAGGATACGGAACTAGTACTCTTATGTACTGCAGTCATCGAGATAATATGACTAGGTCATGTTTATCCGATTATAGAGACTAGTTACCAGAGATCCGACATATGCTTCGTACGGGGCAGACACAATTCCAGCCTCAGGCCTAGCATGTGACATCTGATACTAGATCATAATACGCAATAATACGTATACTACGCCTGATACAGATTACATATTCCTTTAAGAATATTTCTGGAGAATTGGGTAGGCACGGTACTTTGCTAGAAGCCAATCATGTCTTGTAAATCGGCAAAAACGTAGTACTAGGTACGTACGTGTTCGGATAGTTCGACGACTGAATTTACTACCGACATATCCAGGGATCTCATTGGTTGCTTCCCGAAGATTCACTGATGACGTATAAATCACACATAATTAATCTATGATTAATTAGTAGATAGAGAAAATTAATTTAGGATTAATTGCGGAGAAATTTTATCTGGGATAAAACACTATTTAAAGAGAGAAAATGATTAATTCGGAATTAATCGATAAATTAATATATTCAATATATTAAACGAAATTAGATTTCGACGCAGAATTAAATTTGGATTTTAATTCGGGCGAATGAGTTAATTTAGAATTAATTCGGTAGCGACGTGAATAGTAATTTTGCTAGGCATAATTATTTAATTAAATTTGATTTACTTACGTCGCAACGGAAAATTCGTTAATTCAGAATTAGCGAACCCGAGCCCGGGAGTATTTTCGGGCCCACTCGATTTTGATTCAAGTGGGGCCCACATGTCACATCACTTATCATTTGACTTACCTTTATGGTGATGGAATTTGGTGGGTGGGTGATGACTTGTTTTACAGTCCAAGTTGGTGAGAATTTTGACATATACCAAATATTGGTTTTGGTATATCATTAATTTGATTTTTGAAATCATATACAAATCAACTCATTTTTCTCTCCTTCTTCCTCTCTTCTTCATTCACACCATTCTCCCTCTCTTGGACTAAGGCTTGGCCGAAACTCACCAAGGGAAATTGGAAAATTTTTTGCAAATTTTTCAAGAGCTAGCACTCAAATGAGTCATTCAAAGGTGTTAGGGAAACCAATCCTTGAGCTTGGAATCAACACTCAAAGCTTGGAGCTTGAAGATCAACACAACAAGGGCTTGGCCGAAAACTTCAAGGAAGAATTTTTTTTGTGTTCAACGCATCCACAATCTGATCAAAGTGAGTATTTTCCGCATTCTTACTTTGTTGTACTCACATATTTCATTTGCTTAATTTGATCTTGGTTTGACCTAGAAAACCCAACACATCCCCTCTCGGTTGTAGCTTAGATTTACGCTGTTCAGGAAATCTATCCTTGCACATGTGTACCCAAACCTAATCTCCAGGTTGAAATACCACACGTTTTCTTCCCTTATTGGCATGAGAATCATATTGTTCATTCTTCCGTTGTATGTGCTCTATTGCTTTCTCATGTATGTGTTTCACCAAATCAGCTTTCTTTTTTCCATCTAACCTTGCATGCTCATCAACAGGCAATGGTAACAAATCTAATGGAGTTAGTGGTTGAAAACCATAAACAATTTCAAATGGTGAATAAGATGTAGAAGAATGAATGCTACGATTATATACAAATTCAACAAAAGGAAAACAATCCTCCCAAGTTTTCAAGTTCTTAGAGACAATAGTATACAATAACTGAGTCAAAGTCCTATTAACCACTTCAGCCTGTCCATTAGTTTGGGGATGGCAAGTAGTAGAATACAAAAGTTTTATTCCTAACTTATCCCATAAAACTTTCCAAAAGTTACTAAGGAATTTAACATCTCGATATGAAACTATACTTCATGGAATTCCATGGAGTCGTACTACTTCTCTAAAGAATAAATCAGCAATGTTAGTGGCATCATCGGTTTTATGACATGCTATAAAGTGTGCTATTTTACTGAACCTATCAACCACTACAAAGATTGAATCTCTACCATGCCTAGTCCTAGGTAAATCCAATATAATGTACATTGATACATCTACCAATGGCTCATTAGGTACAGGCAATGGTGTGTACAACCCATGAGGCATAACCTTAGATTTAGCCTTTTTACAAATTAAGCATTTATCACACAAATGCTCAATAAAAATGTTCACTCAATACCACTAAGGTCTTAGAAATGCCAAAGTGCCCCATTAAACCTCCCTCATGTGCTTCCCTAACTAACAACTCACGCATGCTACAAACATGAATGCATAATCTATTCTCCCTAAACAGAAAACCATCATGTTGATAGAATTTATGAAAGGTAGATTTTTCACATGCAGCATAGATGGTACTAATGGCAGTATCATTTGCATAAAGTTCTTTAATAAATTCAAACCTAAGCATTCTTGCACTAAATGAAGTAAGTAAAGCATACCTTACGATAGTGCATCAGCGACAGTGTTTTCCTTACCTTGTTTGTAGCGAATTACATATGGAAATGTCTCAATAAACTCCAACCACTTTGCATGTTGTTTGTTCAACTTACCTTGGCCCTTCATTCCTGATCTGTATGGATTATAAATTCTCGAGGCCAAGATAATGCTGCCAAGTCTCAATGGCTCTCACTAGCGCATACAACTCATTGTCATATGTGAGGTACCTCAAAATTGCTCCATTCAGCTTCTCACTAAAGTAAGCTATTGGCCACTTTTCTTGCATAAGAATCGCTCCAATACCTATTCCGGATGCGTCACACTCAATCTCAAATGTCCTTTCAAAGTTAGGTAGTGCCAAAACTGGTGCACTGCAAAACTTCATCTTTAGATCCTGGAATGCACGCTCATGCTCTTCACCCCATTTGAAGTCAACAGTTTTCTTCACTACTTCAGTCAATGGTGTAGCAATACTACTGAAGTCTTTAACAAATCTCCAGTAGAAGCTTGCTAATCCATGGAAGCTTCTAACTTCTGTCACTGTTGTTGGTGTAGGCCAATCTTGAATTGATTTTACCTTTTCTACATCAACTTCGATGCCATCTGCACTTACAACAAAACCGAGGAAAACAATCATATCCATACAAAAAGTGCACTTACCAAAGTTAGCATACATTTTTTCATGTCTCAACACTTCAAGAACATGCTTCAAATGCTTAACATGCTCATCTAATATTTTACTGTAAACTAAGATGTCATCAAAATAAACTACAACAAACTTACCTATAAATGCACGCATAACATGATTCATATTCTCATAAATGAGTTAGGTGCATTTGTAAGACCAAATGGCATAACTAACCATTCATACAAGCCATACTTGGTCTTAAATGTAGTTTTCCACTTATCTCCCTCTCTCATGCGAATTTGATGGTATCCACTCTTTAAATCATTCTTACTAAAAACTTTGGAACCATGCAATTCATCCAACATGTCATCTAGTCTAGGAATATGGTGCGATACTTTACCGTTATATTGTTGATCGCTCGACAATCAACGCACATATGCCACGGCCCATCTTTCTTATGAATTAGAAGAACTGGTACCGCACAGGGACTCATACTTTCTCTGACTTATCCTTTCTCCATCAACTTTTTCACTTGCTTCTGAAGTTCCTTCGTCTCCTCCAAATTACTTCGGTAGGCTGGTCTGTTGGGAATGACTGCGCCAGGTATGAAATCTATCTGGTGCTCAATACCTCTAATGGGTGGAAGCCCACTAGGAATGTCCTCTATCAGCACATCATTGAATTTCCTGCAAAAGAGGTGAAATGGACACATAAGTAAAGGGTCAATATTAGCAATACAAACACGGTGTTCCTTGTAGATTAACAAAAGCATAAGCTTGCTAGCCTTAAAAACTCTTCTCACTTTACCTTCACTCATGTAAAAGCTCTTTTTCACTCGCCCTTTTGTTTCCCCCTTAAGTTCACTCACACATTCCTTGGAAACACTCACGGCCTTAGCCTTATTTTCCTCGCTAGGTTCGGTCACACTCCCCTCACGTGTTGTAACGACCGGTAGATGTTACTACTATCTACGATAATATTTTTGCGTACAAGACCAAGGAATGTAAAATAAGTCAAGACGGGATTCAGATACAGTTATGAAAAGACTTCGGGAACGATCGGTAAAATTTTCGAGATCCCGAGAAGAAACTGTACAGTATGCCCTTTTATACTGTATATAGTATTTTGGGCATAACTTTTCATACGAACTTGGAATTTATGAATTTTATATCATCGAAGCTTAGACCAATACCTACAACTTTCGTATTAAACATTTTTCCAAAATCGGACCAGAACTGGGTCAAAAGCGCAAGTCAAAATCTGAGAGAATAGTGATTTCGGGCTTTAAATCTTAAATGACTAAAACACCAAACTTCTTCCTTTTCTAGATAATTATACACCTCTCTAGTATTATTTAAGTCCCTCTATATAAGGGAAACACTATTCCTTATTACCAAGGAAATTAAAACAAAAACAAAAATGAAAGAGAGAGAGCAAAACCGTAAGTAAGAAGAGAAAAGGGAAAGGGAAAAAGAGAAGAAGAAAGGATAGGAAGAAGAAGGAGAGAAAGGAAGAAGGAATGGAGAAAGAGAAGCAAAAAGGCTTTCCCATTCTTGAAGCTTTGTGGAAGATGAAGAAAAATCAAGAGGAAGAAGGTAAGAAATTCAAGACCCATTTTTGAAATTCTAGGATTTTGATAAATTGATACTTAACTTGTGATAATGATCTAGTTTTAATGTTAATAGCATGCTTAATGGGAGTTAAAAACAATGAATAGTTAAAGAATTTGGATGGTTAAGTTTTGGATAAAACTTGGTAGAATGGGTATAATGGGTTAGAATTGATTTGATTTGATGATAAATTGATGGTTTAGATGATGAAGAAATGGGTGATGATGTTGGCTAAATTAGTTTGAAATGCTTAAAGAATTATTTAGTAATGTAGTAAGTGATTTAGTGAATAAAGAAATGAATTGAAGGTTGGATGTGTGTGAAGTTGAGTAAAAGATGATGTTTTGTATGTTGGTTTCTGTATTTGAAGAGTCAAACAATGAAGAATAAATAGAGTAGTGAATGAGAACTTGACAGTGAGTTGGTATGCTATACTTTCTGGACAGGCTGTGGTATTTAGGTTATAACATGAGTTTTAGGTATCCGCTTGACAAGTCGTGAAATTATTAGTAAACTAGAAACATAGGAGAATATCATATTCAAAATTCAGAATTTTTAGACTTAAGAGAGAGTCGTACCGAATTTTCAAACTTGGCCGCACTGCAGTAAACTACTGGTTCTGTGGTAACAGAACAAGGTGTAAAGCAAACTATATAATTTTCGTTCTAGAGGTCGAAATCAAGTTCCGTAAAATTCTGGGTACTTTAGACACATAAGGGAGTAACATATCCAAAATTTAGAATTTTTGGACTTGAGACGAGGTTGGAACGAATTTTTGAAGATGGGCGACCTGCTGCCCTATTGCCCAGTTTTTCTGTTGGACAGCCCTTGAATTTCGGCCTATAGGTTGAGTTTCTGAAGTCCAAATCGAGATCTGTAAAAAATTTCATAAATTAGACTCATAGAGGAGTATTCTATAAAACATTCAGCTCCAGAAATGATCCCCTCTATTTATACCGAATTTTCAAAGTCAGGTCACTGTCAGTGACTCTTCTGTTTTGATGTAGGAGTTGTAGACGCGTAAAATGATTTGCGTAACCGCGAAACGAACCTCGTAAAACCTCTGTAGGGTGCTTTAACGTGTTAGAAAGACAGCGGGGGTGATAATTCATGCATTTCACGTTTATTCTTATCTATGGGAATATTCTCGTTGTAGTAGGTAACGAATTTGTTCTTATTCATATATTTAGATCGACCTCAAGATTCTCAGCGGCCTTCCACCCCATTAAGGGACTCATCTTAGCTGTATACAGTGAGTGGACACTTTCCTTTTTACTCGATTTCATATCATATTTTGATATCAGACTTATTTTTATGCCTTAGGGCGTTAGACTTCTTAATTGCTGTTATTACATGATATTTATGTTTTATGCTTTGTTTTAGTTGTGCTTTACACAGAAAAGTTTTAAAACATGAGTTTTTATTTATTTCGGGGCATGAGGTAAAACCTCACCCCAGTATGTAACTTGAGATTCAGATGGAATTGACGGATACAGAGAGCATGTGCACATGTTGAGGACTGGGGGGACGCCCCTGGATCCTCAGCGCTCAGATGGTACATTCATGGGCGGGAGATGCGCCTTCGGGCGGAGATGCGCCTTCGGACGAAGATTCTGTTTTCAGAAAAAAGTATTTCAATTTTCAGTTTTCAGAAAAGAGCTTTAGAAAAGAATTTAGAAAGACGGATTTAGAGTGAAGTACAAGAAAGAGTTTTCAGTTTTCAAATTCTCAGTACTCAGATTTCGGAGTTTCAGAACTTAGATTTTGGAAAATAGTTTTCAGAAATACTGGATATTCAGTAATAGATTTCAGAAATCATTGTTTTAAAGGCAGTTTTCCAAAATACAAAGTTTCATGTAAAGATGTTTTGAAAACATGATTTTAAAGCTAAAAGATTTTTATCAGTTTTTAGTCCACTCACTTAGTTCGTATGACGATCTAACCCCCTCCAGTTTTATCTGTTTTGTAGGGATTTCAGGAGGACAAGCTCGGGAGGATGGATACTGATGCAGTCACTAGGGATGGGGTCCACCAGTACAGAGTCACTAAGTATAAGAGTCAAGTTCAAAGTCAAAGTATTTTAATGCATTAGTGTTGTAGTAGTCATTATAAGTATCTCTTAAAGTATTGTAAAAAAAAGTATTTCTGAGTATGCATTTATGAGTAATAAAAGTATTTTATGTTGATTTAGTTATAGTCTTCATGTATGACATGGCATTCATATAGTTTAGAATACAGTCAGTTAGTTAGAGGCTTATGGGGTAGTACAGCTATCACATGCCGGTGACATCTCTCAGATCGGGGATGTTACAAAGATGGTATCAGAGCCAGGTCCAGGGAGTCAGTGACTGCAGTGGGTAGAGTGTTGGGGTATCTGATCCTCGAGTACGTCCTCGAAGTTTCTCAGACAGGTTAGTAAATATTTCACATCTATTTGAATTCCTTTCTCCTTACTCTAGTTAAGGATCATTCAATAGTCATCTTAGACTATTCTCCGAAGTTCTGAATAAGCTAGGAAACCAGACGATAAGTCCCAAAGAAAGTTGAAAATAGAGCAAAAGAGAAAGGAAAAGCTTAAAGATATTCCCCTAAGAGAGCAGAAAGAGAAAAATAAAGCTAGGAAAGAAGTAAGACAAGATAGAGGTTATAGAATTAGAGCAGTAAACAAAACACTAGAACCAATAGCATTAGAAGAGAATAACGAAAGCCCAATAAGTATTGGAGTTACCTAGCAAGATTAAGATTCCATTCCTACTCAAGAAATCCTTCCAAGTAATCCAATAGTTTTCGAGATCCTCTCATAGATAGAGAACTTCCCGAGTAACGAAGAATAGTTAAAGAAGTGACAAAAGTGAGAAACCCAGAATAGTCTTGAAAGCCCCTATGGATCTAGATGTAAAACAAAGATTCCAGGTACCTAAACTCCAATTTCGATTCCCAATTAAGTAGTAGAAACGGTTAGTTACCTTGTTCCCAGTAAATTTGATGAAGACAAAACCCCAAACTATCTAACCTTCAATACCCCTCGAGAACGTCAGATAAATGAGTTAATCTGATGGAACTTATCTTATAGGCATAGATGACCATAAGACATTTGACAAAGAGTTCGCCCAGGAATTTGGAAGATAGATCAGTCTAAAGTCAAATAGAAATCCATGAGAATATACAAGGATAAACTCGTGAGGACAATAGAGTTAGAAGTGACAAAGCAATAATATAAGGCGTAAAATAGAGAGCCATAGTAGAAACCTATAGCAAGGATGGAGGTGAGGATTTAGGAAGTATGAGTATCATATAAAAATAAGATAGAGATACAGAAATAGAAAAAGATAAGAAATGAAGGAATCTATGGTAATATGAATTAGAGACATGAAGTTAAGTAATAAAGGATAACACCAAGACTAGCAATAAAGATAAACATAGTCAGGTTAGAACAGAATAAAAGGTGAAAGGATAAAAGAAAACGTTCTTTCATTGATTAAGATACCCTCAATACTTAAAAGAATTCCTCTAAGTCGATTCAACATCCCGTAACCATTTGGTATAGGTAGCGAACCCTATGATTAACCAAAGATCGTTATAAGATAGGAAAAGTAAGAACTCAAGGACGATCAATGAATTTTTTTTTTTAATGGGCACAAAATGCCAATAGAGAATGAGAGACTTTAGGTCCTTCGAAAACTCGATTTGTAGATAGAAAAGATGAAATGAATATTAGAGTAAGAGGTAGTTCCCCATACTCAAGAGATCCAATGGATAAGGATTTTTACTTGCCCAGATTTTCACTCCTTCGAGATACCAGTCAAAGAAGTTATTCTGATAGAGTCCATCTCATACCTATCTTACATGAGCAATGGGTTCCATCAGGACATAAAGTACTAGAACAAAGATAAAGAAACTTTCCGAAGCATGAAGATAAGGATTAGTGAGATATGAACAGTCCCCATTAGTATAGACGACCATGAGGGAAACCCAATGGGATTCTATTGAAGAGATAAACAGGACTTTGACAGGAACATCCACCTAGGAGAAGTATCGAGGAAGTTTTGAGAGTATAAAGAAAGAGACACTTAAGATAGTTCACAGATTAAAATGTCAGATATCGTATAAACCACAGATGAGCTGAGTTGGTAGGGATTCGTAGGAAAGCATAAGGATAAGAATAAATCCATAAGATCGAAAGTATTTAAGGAAGTGATAAGAGTATCAATATGGATGATAGGACAAAGCGATCAAATTAAGGTTTATAGCAAGAACAGGATGTTGAGAACTCAAAGCAAATAAAGAAATAAACTACAAATGGTTTTAATAGTAAGAAGTATTGTAAGGCAATAAAACATACAAATGGTGTGAGAATTTTGGGGAGGAACAAGGAAATGATTGAATCAACGATAGTTGTAGAATCCTAGAACTTAATAAAGGAAATTATCATAAGAATGACCTTATGGTATTGTTGGAAATTCAACATAGTGTCTAGTAAGAAAGGAAACTGGAGTGGTAGGTAGATTTAGTACGAATAGTGGAATAAGAAAAGAAGTTAGAGATGATAAAATTAATAAGGACTTCGGGGTAATTAAAAGAGTAATGAACTTCGTGTCGCAATCTAATGGAGTTTTATAAGGACTTACAAATATGAAGAATCCAAGAAATTATATTAAGAAGGATTAAGAAGTTGCAAGAATGTAAAGAAAGCAATTAAAAAGGTTAGATAAGGAGCATACGAAAGGATATTCAATGTTACAATAAGAGCAGATAACTGTTTGGGCCAAATTTGGTCCAGGGGTAGTTTCGTTATTTTTCTTCAGATCCAATACTGGACGCACCCCCGAAGCCTCCTAATCAAACCCAAAGACATAATGTGGGCCCAGGCCCGATGAACACCAACACCGGTAACCGTAGGACCATCCAGAGGCCGGCCCACATAACGCCTAAGATCATAAACACCATTCATAATCTACCCGTTCCAGCCTACAACGGGCAAAACGCAGTAATAGCTCCTCATGAAGTCGACATAACGGACGACGAGCAGTTAAAATGACAATAAAGGCACATGTTACTGGAGCATGTATATATAGGAAACAGTCTCCACGAAGAGGGGGATCCAACTTCTAGCTCTCCTACCCATAGCTTTGGGACATTCTCAAGCTCATCACACCTGCCACTTACCGCCCTCACGGCATTCAACGGAGTTCAAGGTAGTATCTAACCTTGACCTTCCATATACAACTACCTTTGTTCATTTACTGACTTGGGCGTCGGAGTGCCCCCGGCACCCACCACACCGGTGGGCAGTACTCCCGCTCATTCTACATTTGTTTTGCAGGATGCTAGTGCCTCATCCTCACGAATTCTCGATTGTGGACCTCGGGCGAAAACCAGCGTCTACAATTTGGCGCCCACCGTGGGGCCCTTGCGATTCATGGCATGCAAAGATCTATCTTTCTACACTAGATCTCATGACCACTTAATTAGTCATCCTACAAGAATAATTACAAACATTGGAGCACATATCTTCGACCTCCCAAAGGCCTGAGGCTACGGGTCACACCAACAATCATATCATTCGATCCAATCCATTAGGAGCATTCAAAAAAAATGGCAAGTGGAAATCCACCATCAAACGACCATCCACCAGTCGACCAGAGAATACCCTCATAATCCCCAACCATACTCCAATTACCAATAAACTATGTATGAGGATTGTCATCTCTTCCAGACTGCATGAAAGAAGTGTTATCTTCTTCAGACGACGTTAAGAGGATTCTCATCTCCTCCAGAAAACATTAATAGATTGTCAATAATTTTAGACTCAATACGACCAGTCTCATGGACCTACATCAGAAACAAGGCGCGTCCCTTCAATGGAACCGGCATAAGGAGATTGTCCCATTTGACAATACCCAAATGAAGATTTGGCGAGGACACCCCGGTCAACATTACCAGGTATGGCCTGCCCTTTTTAAAAATCACTCAGTCGACATTAGTAAGACATTAGATTTTTAATTAGTGTTATAAATTGTCATGGGTGTCCCAGTCGACACTATAATTTTCGACACTATATTTTTTAAAAAAAAAAAAAACTAAGTTTAGTGTTATGGATGGCACAATCGACATTTGCAATGTCTGACATAGGACTAGTTAGGAATTTTCCATTCGACATCAGTATGTTGTTGAGGGTGTCTCAATTGACATAACTATATATATAGCTTGTCACTTGTTAAAGATTTCATACGACACTCCATATATAAGGCTCGACACTTGTTCTAAGTCTCATTCGGCCTGAGAATGAAGAAATCCTAGCTAGATGGCAGAGGTTCTTCTCCACACGATAATGAAAAAAATCCCATCTAGAGTCTGAGACTCCACTCGACAAGACAAGGAAGAGATCTTAGCTAACGAACGCAACTACGGAGCATTGGGCTCGAGGAAACATGAGAGACCTTCATTACATGACTGATCAATCAGAGACATTCTGGAAATGGGAATCAAATGGACTTTCACTTGGGTCAATCAACTGTGGTCTCACGGACGTGCATCAGACCCACGAAAATGCCAACAAACAAAGCTTTCAAAATCCCACTATCATAGAGTAGTCTCATCCAAAATTGACAACACCAAATAACCAGTATACACGACAGTCCACCACTTGAAAAAGCTTGAACTGAAATCAGGAAAAACACCATGTTGGAAAATAGTCCACTCGGTTTTGCTCAATCCCCAACCTAGCAGTGTGAGATGAATGAAATGCTCTCATGTGCCTAGAAGTTTTATAGTGATTCTAGTCCATCCCAGTCGACGTGTTGGGCACATGACGCAGGCCCACACACAGCAACAGAAGCTAAAATCCAAACCACTGAGATTAGCCAAAACTCAACAGCCCACGAGAGAATTTAGAATAGACAGGTCAAGCCATAATGTCGTTCAGATAAAGCGAAATAGGCGACCGGGTTGGCCAAATTTTATCAATTTCCCTTTCAAAACATCATACAAAGCAAAGTTGATATCATCGTAGGTACAAAGCAATTCGTTGTCGCTTGAGGACGATTGAATGGGTAAGGTTGCGGCTCTACTTCAAGTTTGCAACTTGTTACTGCCCTACAACTAGTATAGAATTAGAAGCAGCAAGATCTTGGCTCCTGGTTAACGTGCTCTAGAAAATTGCCCCTACCATTTTAGGAATCATCTCTTCATGGGTGTAGATTTTTGCTAACAGATTCATCACACTACTAGTGGATGGGCTTAGATCATCCAAATCAAGCAATCTCTTTGTTAAGAAATATCGAAGCTTTAATTTTGGTGAAGGGTCAACTGGGCGATGCTTTTTTGCCATGGCAGATTGTAGTATGTTGAAGAGATTGAATATCAATGATGCTACTCTTGGTAATGGTGTTCAGGAGACACCTATAAACCATGATCAATTGTGTCATCTTGAAATACAAGGTGTCGAGTGATGCGAGTATCCATCAGGTGCCACAACTCAAACATTTGTCCTTGAAACGCAGTAGCATGGCACAGGTGGTGCTCAATTGTCCTCTTTTACATCTCCTTGATATTGCATCTAGCCAAAAACTGTCATATGCAGCAATTCGTTTAAAGCAGAAGCTTAGATATGTCAAATTGTTTTTTGTGTGAGTGATGAAACACTACGTAAGGTTGTCCTTAGTTATGCTAATCTTAGATTCTCAATTCATCATACTGCCTGATCATGTCACTTGAGTCCGTTAGGTTTCACATGTTGACAGCCGTCTTAGCTTAGTTGGTAGAGCGGAGGACTGTAGTGGTAAAGCTGTCATCCTCAGGCCACTGGGTTTCTTTGCACACTGAGAGATGTTCCCCACAGAGAGATGGATACCCATGTTGATGCTACCAGTATTGCTGCTGTCTACAAGAAGCAACGTTGCTACCAGTATCACGTCAGCTTCAATGGCTGCAATATCTCAGTTATTGGTCTAGACATTTCATCAAACACTTAAAAAGCATCACTAGTAACTACCCCTGGACGACACCGCAACTGCTATGGACAATAGAAGCTGTCAAAACAGCCCTACCAGGGGACACGACACTTTACCTATTTGGCGTCCAGCCCCCACGACCATCTATTTCGACAGATCCTAAACCACATTCCAAGACTAACAACATTTGACACAAAAATACCCAATTGAAACGAGTCCCACATCAATGAGGTGCGCAATTGAACCTACAAACTGGAACATATACTTGGGGAGGAATCCATTTGTCGTATCAAGTGTGGGCTGAGACACAAAACTCATATTGTCGAGTGGACAACCGGTTGAATGAAATTACACCTTACCAGATGTAGACTCTTCAAATGTCATAATACAATGCCACTTTGACACTAACTCAGAGGAACCAGTTTCAAAATAGCATCGGCACTTCCACCCACCCACTCGTGGATGCTTAGAAGGCTTGGCCGGTCGAGCAAACTCGCTCTTGATCGAATTCCCAAAGAAGGTGGTTCCCTGGAGCGCGACTTTGGCTCCTCCATGCGCTTGAAGCACACGAACGCGAAGGTCCTCGACGAGTGCGTCGTCACTTTATCAATGTCGCCGAATTTTACAGAGAGATCCATCAGATCCATGTCGCTCGCGACGGGCGATAAGTTTCCAACCCATAAATTGTTTAAAGGCGGCGTCTCCATGTTGTCGTACGCTCTGTTGAACTTGAGAGGTTGTAAGAACGATAAGGTGGCGAGACCTAGAGTCTGGTTCACCAACTCACAGCCCATCTACCGCAAACGATCATTACAAGGCCCAACACAAGTGGCATCTAAAAGGTTCGAATTGAATGAAAGTCGAACACGTCCATAGCAACTTAACAACTATCAACATCAGTCCTGTCGCATGGAATCCCACTCAGCAAAAACAAAAAAAAAAAAAAAAAAAAAAAAAAAAAAAAAAACGGGTTATTTTGGTCGTTAGTGGTGTCACAATAGAAATTGTTTAATCTCATTCAAGACTTCGTGATTTGATAACAAAACCAACGTTATTAAAAGAGGTGGATTGGCGTCGTTCGTGTTAATTGAATGATTCAATTACTTTCCAGCATCTTCATGAAACTCGTTACTTTATGCCTTCATGTAAGTTTATCTGACACGACATTCTAACTTTTGAGGTTGGCTAGCCTTTTGATCTCGTATGACTCATATCTTCCTGGACTCATCAAGTTCAGTCGACCGGGGACATCCCTCATAGACTCATGTCGAGTCAAAGACATGGATTACACATGTCGTATGACTTATACCCTCCTGGACTCATCAAGACAGTCGACCGGGGACATCCCTCACGGACTCACATCGAGTCAAAGTTGTAGACATGGATTACACATGTCGTATGACTTATACCCTCTTGGACTCATCAAGTCCAGTCGACCGGGGACATCCCCCATAGACTCATATCGAGTCAAGTTGTAGACATGGATTACACATGTCGAATGACTCATATCTTCCTGGACTCATCAAGTTCAGTCGACCGGGGACATCCCTCATAGACTCATATCGAGTCGAATTGTAGACATGAACTACTCATATCGTATGACATATATTCCTGGCTTCATCAAGTCCAGTCGACCGGGGACATCCCCCATAGACTTAATTCAAGTCAACTTGTAGACATGGAGGGCACATGTCGTATGACTGATATACTGACCTTCATCGGGTCCAAACGATTGGGTACTTCCCCAATGGCTCTTGTAGACTCAAGTTGATAACTTGACATTCGTTTGGTTCAATTAGTAGGCAGCATCAACGCTCGAAGTACAACTACATAATATGGCCTCGTCCCAAGCGACACATGCGTCAAGTACTCTCCAAGCCAATGACTCTTGACTTAGAGAGTAGGGGACAAACTGTTTGGGCCAAATTGGTCCAGGGGTAGTTTCGTTATTTTTCTTCAGATCCAATACTGGACGCACCCCGAAGCCTCCTAATCAAACCCCAAAGACATAATGTGGGCCCAGGCCCGATGAACACCAACACCGGTAACCGTAGGACCATCCAGAGGCCGGCCCACATAACGCCTAAGATCATAAACACCATTCATAAATCTACCCGTTCCAGCCTACAACGGGCAAAACGCAGTAAAGTAATCCTCATGAAGTCGACATAACGGACGAGCAGTTAAAATGACAATAAAGGCACATGTTACTGGAGCATGTATATATAGGAAACAGTCTCCACGAAGATGGGGATCCAACTTCTAGCTCTCCTACCCATAGCTTTGGGACATTCTCAAGCTCATCACACCTCCGACTGACCGCCCTCACGGCATTCAACGGAATTCAAGGTAGCATCTAACCTTGACCTTCCATCTATTACTACATATGTTCATTTACTGACTTGGGCGTCGGAGTGCCCCCGGCACCCACCACACCGGTGGGCAGTACTCCCGCTCACTCTACACCTTTGTTTTGCAGGATCGCAAGTGCCCCCAACTACAAATTCTTGATTGTGGACCTCGGGCGAAAACGAGCATCTACATAACGTAGAAGACTTTATAGAAAATTTAAGAACTTAAGGACGTAAGTATAAAGAACATGGCGGATAATTCATAGAAATATGAATAACCAATTTATCAAAGATCTTATGTCATTAAGAATGATTTTAGGAAAAGAGTAGAGTATGACCTTAGTAGTTGAAGAGAATAGAGTTTTCAAAAGAGTAAGGAATAAGGAGTAGGAAGATTAAGATTAAGAGAGAATCTTCATAACAGAATAAGTTCCTTAAGAATGATAATAGAGAGATTATAGTAGTAGTAATCGAAGGAAGCTAAGTACATAAAAAGGAATATACTTCTAGAAGGATTTGTATAGGATGCAAAGTGATTAAATGATTTAAAGAAGAACCTGGAGTAAGGAAAGATAAGTCAGAAAAGTTTTAGTAGTAGTATCCAGTATAAAAGAGGGTCCAGATAGGTGTACACGAAATTCTTAGGTAAAGATATAAGTCATCGAAATACCCCCACAGAAGAGTCTCAAGATTAACTCCCACCCTCCAAACCTTGATCGATACTCTAACAAAGGTAACCTGAAGTATAACCTTGAGGTACTCCAGAAGCAAGTATAAAAGTAACAAGAAAAGAAGTGGGATAAGGATGTAAATGACAATGTTAAGGATAACCAATGACATATGAAATCAGATATCCTTCATGTAAGGAAAGAAGATATGATCTACAGTAGGTGCAGATAGAAAATGAAATAGAAAAGTAAATCAGCAAGATGATCGATACCAGTATGACAAGTAAGATATAGGCCAATGATATAACATAGGTTAAGTAAGCTCTTAGTAAAATAAAGGAAGAATAAAAAGAATACTAAGAAAGAATCAGCGAGGAATTACGTAAGAAACCCAGCTCTAGCTTAAGGAGACCAAACCACTATGGGTTTGGGATGGTTTAACCGCGGGTCATGGGTGGTTTAGTAGGTTATATTATAGCGCGGGAACGACAACAAAAGTTAATACAAAGCAGCTATCGAGAGACGTAAGACAGAAAATAGAAAAGAAAGGATCAAATATAGTTTGCAGATGATCAGATAAGACTTTGAGAAGACAAGAAGGAAGTTGTCAGGTTAGGACAGAATAGTAATCAAGGAATGTCAAGAACTTAATATTGTAATAAGTATGTAAAGAGAAAACTCAATTTAAGAAAGACAGAATAGACCAAGGAAGTCCATACTAGTCGATAAAATGAAGTAAATAATAAGGGGGTACGAGGAAAAGATTAGGGAAGAGGAATCGGTGAGATACAATCAAGGAAAGGAAATGATTCTAAGGTTAAAAAGGGACAACGGAAAGAAGAAACATTAAGTATTGGTATTAGACTTTAGAATCCTCAATGGAAACCAAGAAACCACCTATTGAGAGTTTGTTTACGTTAAGGAATCATGAGGCATGAGTAAAGGTCTATAAAGAAGAAGCTTTAGAAACAAGAGTATAAAGAATAGTGGAAAGAACAGAAGGACAATAGTCAAAGAAATACTCAGCAGGATTATTACAGAACAAGGACCTAGAAAGAAGGATTAAATAGTCAGTAAAAGGATAGAGTCTAGAAGATCAAGAGAACCACGAGTTAGACGTCAAAGAGGATTCGAGGACGAATCCTATTTAAGGATGGGAGAATTTGTAACGACCGGTAGATGTTACTACTATTTACGACGATATTTTTGCGTACAAGACCAAGGAATGTAAAATAAGTCATGACCGGGATTCAGATACAGTTATGAAAAGACTTCGGGAACGATCGGTAAAATTTTCGAGATCCCGAGAAGAAACTGTATAGTATGCCCTTTTATACTGTATATAGTATTTTGAGCATAACGTTTTCATAAACTTGGAATTTTATGAATTTTATATCATCGAAAATCTTAGACCAATACCTACAACTTTCGTATTAAACATTTTTCCAAAATCGGACCAGAACTGGGTCAAAAGTGCAAGTCAAAATCTGAGTGAATAGTGATTTCGGGCTTAAATGATAAAACACCAAACTTCTTCCTTTTTTCTAGACAATTCTACACCTCTCTAGTATCATTTAAGTCCCTCTATATAAGGGAAACACTACTCCTTATTACCAAGGAAATTAAAACAAAAACAAAAATGAAAAGAGAGAGAGCAAAACCGTAAGAAGAGAAAGGGAGGGAAAAAGAAGAGAATGAAAAGGAAGAAGAAGAAAAGGAGAAGGAAGAAGAAGGAGAGAAAGGAAGAAGGAATGGAGAAAGAGAAGCAAAAAAGGTTTCCCATTCTTGAAGCTTTGTGGAAGATGAAGAAAAATCAAGAGGAAGAAGGTAAGAAATTCAAGACCCATTTTTGAAATTCTAGGATTTTGATAAATTGATACTTAACTTGTGATAATGATCTAGTTTTAATGTTAATAGCATGCTTAATGGGAGTTAAAACATGAATAGTTAAAGAATTTTGGATGGTTAAGTTTTGGATAAAACTTGGTAGAATGGGTATAATGGGTTAGGAATTGATTTGATTTGATGATAAATTGATGGTTTAGATGATGAAGAAATGGGTGATGATGTTGGCTAATTAGTTTGAAATGCTTAAAGAATTATTTAGTAATGTTAGTAAGTGATTTAGTGAATAAAGAAATGAATGAAGGTTGGATGTGTGTGAGGTTGAGTAAAAGATGATGTTTTGTATGTTGGTTTCTGTATTTGTAGAGTCAAACAAGGAAGAATAAATAGAGTAGTGAATGACAAAACTTGACAGTGAGTTGGTATGCTATACTTTCTGGACAGGCTGTGGTATTTAGTTTATAACATGAGTTTTAGGTATCCGTTTCACAAGCCGTGAAATTCTGAGTAAACTAGAAATATAGGGGAATATCATATTCAAAATTCAGAATTTTTAGACTTAAGAGAGAGTCGTACCGAATTTTCAAACTTGGCCGCACTGCAGTAAACTACTGGTTCTGTGGTAACAGAACAAGGTGTAAAGAAAACTATATAATTTTCGTTCTAGATGTCGAAATCAAGTTCTGTAAAATTATGGGTACTTTAGACACATAAGGGAGTAACATATCCAAAATTTAGAATTTTTGGACTTGAGACGAGGTCGGAACGAATTTTTGAAGATGGGCGACCTGCTGCCCTAGTACCCAGTTTTTCTGTTGGACAGCCCTTGAATTTCGGCCTATAGGTTGAGTTTCTGAAGTCCAAATCGAGATCTGTAAAAAATTTCATAAAGTAGACTGATAGAGGAGTATTCTATAAAAAATTCAGCTCCAGAACGGATCCCCTCTATTTATACCGAATTTTCAAAGTCAGGTCACTGTCAGTGACTCTTCTGTTTTGATGTAGGAGTTGTAGACGCGTAAAATGATTTGCGTACCGCGAAACGAACCTCGTAAAACTCTGTAGGGTGCTTTAACGTGTTAGAAAGACAGCGGGGGTGATAATTCATGCATTTCACGTTTATTCTTATCTATGGGAATATTCTTGTTGTAGTAGCTAACGAATTTGTTCTTATTCTTATATTTAGATTGACCTCAAGATTCTCAGCGGCCTTCCACCCCGTGAGGGACTCTTCTTAGCCGTATACAGTGAGTGGACACATTTCCTTTTTAATCGATTTTCATATCATATTTGATATCAGACTTATTTTTATGCCTTAGGGGGTGTTAGACTTCTTAATTGCTGTTATTACATGATATTTTGTTTTATGCTTTGTTTTAGTTGTGCTTTACACAGAAAAGTTTTTAAAACAGAGTTTTTATTATTCGGGGCATGAGGTAAAAACCTCACCCCAGTATGTAACTTGAGATATAAACATATTAAAAACAATAACTTTAAATGAAAAAGACAAGGATTAAGAACAGTTTTCAACTTTACTCTCGAAGCCAATTATGGGAATTCCTTGCACAGTGGAAACGTCTTAGGCACACAGATCGGACTTGAAAATTTTTTATGCCATTCTCCTTTAACTGTCGAATGCTACTGCTACCACCACTAAAATTTTGATTCAGTTTTAGAAAAAATTCCAGCCCCGAAATAGCCCCAGAACAATCCCCGAATAGCCCAAACAGCCGGTAAAAAATTGGACTATTTTGGACTCAATTCGGGCCCAACGCACTGCAGAAACTGCCATAGAAATGCGTGAATAGTGGCTGTATTTTGGTTCTAATTTTTCACTTGAAAACAGCCCCAACATAGCCCTAAAACATCACAAAATGTTCCTAAAAAAACTGGATTAAAACAAAACCAAATCGAGTTCCATTTCACCAAGTAAAGGGGCGGCAAAGAGCAAAAATAATGCTCACTGCCGTGAACAACAAGAAAGAGATGAAGATGAAGATTTGTTTGACACCACAAAGTCTTCCAAATATCTCGTTACCAATGGAAACTTGGGTAGGCAAGACTCAAAAATAATCCCTTAACGTTTTAGAGATTTAATCACACTTTTATTTTGTTTTGTTTTTCTTCTTTTTTATTGTTTATGTTTTCTCAAACTTTTGAGGAGAGGAAGAAGATATGAAGGTGGTTACGGTTCAAGAATGAATCTTATCAAAAGAAAAATCACATTTTCCTTTTTATACTTAGGGTTTAATTTTACAAAATAAAATAAACTCTTCCTTCTTTTACACCTTGTAATTTTCGGCCATAACATATTATTTTTTATTAATTTTCCATAAAGCCAAAGATGTTACAAAATCAAAAAGATTAATGCCATTATAGATTTGTAACTTCCAAAAATAAATCAACGATTTCAAAAAACCAATAATTAGAAATTACAACTTTAGCCTTGTTAAATTATATCAAATATAATTTAATTTAATTCATATAATAATTATCAGTAATTATTAAAACCATATATTAGCTTTTAATATATTGTTCCAAGGGTGACAAAAAAATATTATTAATTATATTAATAATATTTATACATATGTGAGTATATAATTGGACTATCCAATTATACTAAATCCGCTATAGTATATCGAGCTAGCACGAGGACCAAATAGACCTACGGTTTCGAGCTCCAATAATTTCGAAATATTAATTAAGCTCTTAATTAAATATTCTGAATTATTAACTCTAGGTTATTACACTAAAAACCTGAAGTTGCACTCTCGTTGCCGCAGATGATTTATTAAGCCGAACCAAGTTGGTGTCCATCGATATAATCACTATATATAGATTAATCATTCATGAGTATCTCGTAATTAGAGCCGGTTAATAATATCTGTTATACCCCTCTAATTATTTTTACCATAAGTACCATTGATTCTCTAATGAA
The DNA here is from genome assembly GCA_019454045.1 of Zanthoxylum bungeanum. Taxonomy (NCBI): domain Eukaryota; kingdom Viridiplantae; phylum Streptophyta; class Magnoliopsida; order Sapindales; family Rutaceae; genus Zanthoxylum; species Zanthoxylum bungeanum. The sequence continues at coordinate 122,355 of SKCR01030493.1, forward strand.
CGACTTATTCATAACAATTATGAATTTTAATCTTTCTATTCGTAATAGAAAGACTTGAGTGCTCTAACCGTACAAGTACCGAATCAACCCTTAAGAAAGATACTAACATGAATCCAGCAACCCAAGGAACATTAGATCCTTTGCAATTTCCAACAGGTCCAATCACATGTAAAAGATCTAAGAATATCAGAGACGCAATGACGAGGCTAGCACAAAATGCCATGGTCGAGTGTGACAGCCAACTCCAAGGCATATTGGTGTCAAAAGAAGGCTTCAATGGAGTGGGTCCAAAGCTATTTCACTTGACCCAAGTCATATTAGATTACACACCAGCAATCCTGAAGCCAAGCTTTTTAACGGATCAAGTCGATTCAAGCCCGACACCAAATATTCGGCCAAGACAGGACTTATTGGACATCATGACACATCATTATGCCTTTATACATGAAAGTCACGAATTTGGGGGACTTTTGATGCAAGGAAACAACTTTAGACAAATTTGGAAAAGTTTTCCACATTTGTTGACTTTTGTGATTTTGTGTTTTTTTACTTTAGACTTTTTGGCAAAGTTATTGATTAAGTCTTTGTTTCTTTTGACTTTGTTTAAGTTATTAAATGTCTATTAAGGGCATGGCCTTTTAATAGCCATTAGTTAGCAACTTAGGGTGTTTCGGTCATTTTGTACCCTTTAGGGTTTATTTCTTTGTACAATATAAACTCATTTCTTCTTAATGAGAAGGTAACCACCAAATTTCGAATTTCATCTTCATTTTGAAGTCTTGGCTATTTCCAAAATTACTTAAGGGAGAGATTCCCCTTATTTCATGCAATCGACTTATCTAAGGCGTGGCAACCTTAGTGGCGTCTCCGTGCTAGCAGAACACTACAAGGAATTATCTTAATGGTTCTCAAAGATAAGTTCTTTGTGGGTCTTCTTTGTGGCCTTGGAATAGTTTGTTCCTACAAAATCAAATTCGCTGTTCTTGGGGTTCTGTCTGTTGCGAAGGGTTTGCTTGGCCTAATCCTCCAAGTGAGTTCCGCGTCATTTAGTATCAGAGTTTAGGGTTCCTAGGTTTGATTTTCTATCTTTACTTTGTGTTTTGATTTAGTCTTTATTGTGTTTGTTGGTCATCAAGATACTTATTCATCTTGATTCTTAGTTTTTGTTGGATCTTGTTGTTTCTTACCGATTCTTATTGATTTTTGATCAAAATAGCATGAATAACATTCTACCTTTGAGTGTTTTTGATTGATCATGAGTATTTCTTCATGTTCTAGTTTCGGTCATTGAGTCAAAATTAGAGCTTTTATTTTCTTTACTTAAATCAAGTGTTTATTTTCTTAATGTTTAACATTATTATTAAGTTATTTGTGTAAAAAAAAAAAATTCAGGTCAGATTTGATTATGTGAGATTTATTGACATATCTTTTCTTTATATTGTTGAATACATGCAATTAGTGTTGTTTCCATAGGTATTATTCATATTAACTTTGGAAAAATCAGAATTGACATAATTCATCTTGGCATTTGCGTGAACTTGCTTGTTTACATTCCTATGATCTTAGTGCAATCTTGTGAGTTTGAGTGAAAAGAAAGAGTGTTGAGTGCATTGGCGATGAAAGTGAATGAATGAATAATGAAACTAATTGAAATGCATGAAGTTGATAATTGCCGTGAGTTATACATGGGGTGTACCTTTGCTGATTTGTGTTGTTAATGTTGAAGAATCAAGTGAAGTAAGGTTGAGTGCACCAAATTTGCACTAATGTCATGTATATCCAAGCAAGTTTCACTTGCTACCTCTTGAAATATTGTTATTTGCATTGTATTTCATTTTCTTCATATACACTTGTGAGTGTGAGAGGCAAAATAAATGAGTGAAAAAGAAAATAGTGAAAAAAAAGTGTAAGTGAGACAAAAACAATCGAGAGTGATTACAAGATTGGCTAAGTGTCACGTTAAGTGCTTGCTTGTTTGTTTGCGCATTTCGCTAACTCATTTTTTTCTTATTTTATGCCATTTAGCTTAAGTTTCTTTGATTGAGTCTTCGTGATTACTGTTCTTATTCCCATTATTCCACCTACCCTATATATATTATTGGTTCTCGTTGTTTATACTAGCTAAAGATTACACATTGTTGTGAGCTTTGGGTAAGTCATATTCACATTATATTGAGTGTAAACACGAGTGGAGTGATACATATTGAGTGTAAACATGAGTGGAGTGATACATATTTGAGTGTAAACACGTGAGCTTGTGAGATTGTGAGGTTGTGAGGATATCTAATTATTTTCATATATTGTTACTTCTAATCTGTTTGTTGAAGCTTTGAGATGGTAGTACTAGTTTGACAGTGGATGAGAAATTTGAGGCTTTAGAAAGGAAATTCATGGATATGATGGAAAACATGAATGCTGATTTTGATAAGTTGTCCAAGGAAGTAGAGAGTAATCGAACAAGTAGTGTTCCCAGACCACCACCTTGACATATACAACCACATCAAAATATGGCACCACAACGGGTACCACCAGACGAAGAAGAAGTTAAACATGAGTTTGATGATTCTGATGATCTTAATGATATGGAGGAGAGATTTCAGCCAGGGCCTGATAGGAGGCCTAATAGGAGGTTTGATATGAGGGATAGACGGTTTAATGGTAGAGGTAAATTTGCTGACAGACGTGAGGATTATGACAGGAGGGGTTATGGTAGACATGTTGATGTTGATGGTGATTTAAGCAGCATCAAGATCAAAATACCAAATTTTCGAGGCAAGAATGATCCAGAACCATATTTGGAGTGGGAGAAGAAGATCGAGTTGATTTTCAATTGTCATCATTACTCAGATGAGAAAAGGATCAATCTAGCAGTCATGGAATTCACTGATTATGCTATGATTTGGTGGCATCAGATTGTCACCAACCGAAGGAGGAATTATAAGAGGCCAATTCAGACATGGGAAGAAATTCGAGGTCTCATGATGAAACGATTTATACCCAGCCATTACTACCGAGAGTTGTATCAGAAACTACAATATTTGTATAAGGGGTCCAAGAGTGTAGAGGATTACTATACTGAGAGGTTGCCATGATCAGGGCGAATGTAGTGGAGGATGTAGAGGCTACTATGGCACGATTTTTAGGAGGCTTTAACAAAGAGATTGCCAACATGGTGGAGTTGCATCATTATGTTGATTTTGATGATATGTTTCACATGGTTGTCAAGGTAGAAAGACAACTCAAGAAGACGTCTACATCCAGATTTGGTACTCATACTACTTCTGCATGGAAGGGGAAATGGGTTCCTAATGATCGATGAGATGAAGGTTTTAACATGCCAAGGGCTGAGCCTAGTGCCAAGGGTAAAGAAGTTGCAGAATCAAGCAAGGCTAAACTGAAACCTGAGAGTACAACACCAAAGACTAAGGACATCAAATGTTTCAAATGTTTGGGCATGAGACATTATTCTTCACAGTGCCCCAACAGGCATACCTTAATGATTGATAAGAAGAGTGGTGAGGTACATTCTACTGACAGTGAGGTTGAGGTTGATGATGATGGGCCTAAGATTGAGGATACTAGTGACAAAGAGGGAGCTGCATACCCGTTGGATAACTTGTCCTTAGTTTTCAAGCGTGTTTTGAGTGCATAAATTGTTGAGGATGAAAGTGATTAACAGAGGGAGAATATATTTAACATTAGATGCACTGTGAATGGTAAGGGGTGTAGTATGATCATTGATGGTGGCAGTTTTGCTAATGTCGCAAGTACAACCTTAGTTGAGAGATTGGGATTAGATTGCTTGAAGCATCCCAAGCCTTAGAAGTTGCAGTGGTTAAATGATTATGGTGAGATAAAGGTGACAAAGCATGTGTTATTGAGTTTTACCATTGGCCATACACGGATGATGTCCTATATGATATGATACCAATGCATGCATGACATATTCTTTTGGGCAGACCGTGGCAGTTTGATAGGAAGGTTATTCACGATGGGTTCAAGAATAAGTATTCCTTTCAACATAAGGAAAAATCCATTACCTTGTACCCACTTACACCAAAGCAAGTCCACGAAGATCAAGTCAAGTTGCAATTTGAGAGAGATTGAGAGTGTAAACATAGTATTGGGGAAAACACGTGTCACATCCCCGATCTGAGAGATGTTACCGGCAGGGGATAGCTGTACTACCCCATAAGCCTCTGACTGTATTCTAAACTATATGAATGCCATGTCATACATGAAGACTATAACTAAATCAACCAAAAATACTCTTATTACTCATAAATGCATACTCATAAATACTTCTTTTTTACAATACTTTAATAGATACTTATAATGACTATTACAACACTAATGCATTAAAATACTTGACTTTGAACTTGACTATTATGCTTTGTGACTCTGTACTGGTGGACCTCATCCCTAGTGACTGCATCAGTATCCATCCTCCGAGCTTGTCCTCCTGAAATCCCTACAAAAACAGATAAAACTGGAGGGGGTTAGATCGTCATACCGACCTAAGTGAGTGGACTAAAAATGATAAAAATCTTTTAGCTTTAAAATCATGTTTTCAAAACATCTTTACATGAAAACTTTGTATTTCGGAGAAAACTGCCTTTAAAACACTGATTTCTGAAATCTATTACTGAATATCCAATATTCTGAAAACTATTTTCCAAAATCTAAGTTCTGAAAACTATGTTCTGAAAACTCGAAATCTGAGTACTGAGAATTTGAAAACTGAAAACTCTTTCTTGTACTTCACTCTAAATCCGTCTTTCTAAATTCTTTTCTAAAGCTCTTTTCTGAAAACTGAAAATTGAAATCCTTTTTCTGAAAATAGAATCTCCGCCCGTAGGCGCATCTCCGCCCGAAGGCGCATCTCCGCCCGTAGGCGCATCTCCGCCCGTAGGCGCATCTCTGCCCGAAGGCGCATCTCCGCCCGAAGACGCATCTTGACCGGCGTAAACACACACGTATAACGCAAGCGCACGTATCGTTCAAGTAGTATAAAAAATATCGATCCCACGAGGACTTAATTCCTACTGTTGTTATTAATTGTTGAATCTATTTATTTACAAATATCTAATTAAATGGAGAAGAGAATGATTGTTTGATTGGTTGAATGTGGTTTACAAAATAAATAAATAAAAAGACAAAAGAAAATATAAGGAAAATAACAAAGACACAAAGATCTAGGGTCGTGAATCATTCTAATATCATTTAAAAATGACGTGGTATTTATGTTTGTGTAATAAATCAGTTTACTAACCGGAACACTAAATTATGCAAAAGCCTCTGTCGATGGTCAGACGCAAATACCCAGTTTAACCCAATTGAACCATATGTCTATGTCAACCAAATTATTTGGATCATTAAGTTTAAGTTCCAATTATGGCTACCCCCGCCCGACAGGTATATTCCTATCCTGTAAGGAAATCTATTAAAGGGTTACCTATCCTCAAGGAAAGATCGTGGGCTATTAAGTCTAAGGCTGAAACCTAAAATCCCTATGTCTAGTTCATTTTAGATTTACCACATCAATCTTATTGGTGATCAGACAACAAGAAGCATTAAGCTTAAGACTTAATAAGTAAACCTTTAAATTACCCAAACTATAAAATAACCTCTTATAAACCGGTGATATTAGAATTCATCACAACCCCAGATAACTAACACATGACTAGGGCTAGTAGCAACTTAAAAGTAAAAGACATAAAGTAAAAATACTGAAAAGTAAAAGACATAAAGTAAAACTGAAAAGTAAAATAAAATAAAACGCTAAGGTAAAAGGAATTACTTTTACTACTACTAATTTAGATATCTCCCATAAAATAATATATAAACTTGTGATTCTTTCTCCAACCAGCCATATAGGCGGTAACCTGATTAAGTCAAATTAAGTCCAACCAGCCATAAAGGCGGAACCAAAATTAAATTACCAACCGACCAATCTGGCGGTATCCTTTATTAGTCAGGTTTAAACCAGATTAAAATGAATTACCAACCGACCAATCTGGCGGTATCCTTTTTAAGTCAATATTTTAAATAGTGAATATATTATTTTTAAGGGAGATTAATCTAAATAGTAACAGTAAAAGAATTACCTTTCACCCTAGCTGGGGAAGTTACCTCCTCATGGTAAATAGTAAAAACTGTAAAAAGTAAAAAGTAAAAATTAAATTACTATTATTACAAAACGTAATTAAAATTATTTACAAAACTAAAAACTAAAAATAAAAAAAAAAACTAAAAACTAAAGAATCTAGAGAGAGAAACTCTCTCTAGAAAGAATTTAAGATAGAGGAAGGTGCAATGAATTCTGAAATCTCGAGCTCAATTTATAGGCCTCGGTAGGATCCAGCGTCGCGACGCCAGGTCCTCAGCGTCGCTACGCCAGATTGTCGACGTGGCACGCTCTGGTTCGCTGGTTTGAAGATTCTGGATAAGCTGATAAGGTGACACGTGGCAGAGTGGTTGGGCTTCAATTATTGTGACACGTGGCGGCTTCTGATTGGTCGCTGAGATTCTTATCCGCCACGTGTCAGATAAGGATAGGATATCCAATAATTGATGCTGATGTGGCGATGACGTGGCGGTGACGTGGCGTCGATGTGGCGACACGTGGGAAAGAGACTGTCGGCACCGTAGAATTGCGACACGTGTCACTTCCTGATTGGCTGATGATGACGTGGCGGTGAGGTGGCAATGTTGACTTGTTGACTTGCTGACGTGGCTGATGACATGGAATGACACGTGGAACACGTGGCGATGATGACTGTCGGCACCGTAGGATGCTGACACGTGGCACGGCGCATGTTAGCAGATCGGTTGTGATGGTGACACGTGTCACGGCGCATTTTAGCAAAGTCAAACTTTTCTCAGATTCTGATTTGTGGACCCGGCGCACGTTAGCACTGTTCGGTGCATTTTAGACGTTGCGACGCAGAAGTCTGGGCGTCGCGACGCGCTAAAGACCAAAATATCCCTGTTGACGCATTTTTGTCCGTTTTTGCCCCAAATTGCCTCCAATGCTTTCCAAACTTTATTTATGTACAAAATAACACAAAACATATCAAAACGTTCACAAAACTCAAGAAACTATACAAAATATTAGGTCAAATGAGTGGGAATAAGTGATATAAATACCACTCATCACATCTCCACCCAGCAATGTACTATCTGAGCGCTGAGGATCCAGGGGCGTCCCCCCAGTCCTCAACATGTGCACATGCTCTCTGTATCCGTCAATTCCATCTGAGTTATAAATATTAATATGCATGTTGAGATGAGTAGACCCAAAATAATATTCATATGATGAATGGTTATTGTTTTTAATGTGATGAATGGATTTTGCATTGGTCGTAAATTTTTCCGGCTCTTATTTTCATGTTGGTTCTGTTTTTTGGATGTAAGGCCATAAGGCCATTATTTACAATTGTTGTAATTTTTATTTTCCAATGTAAAATTTCAATTATTGTAATTTGGAGCACCGAAGTCGCAAAAGGAATCAACACCACCTTGAAGCATATTTTGAAGACCAATGGATGCCTTGGGTATTTTTGTACTAATTAGATTAGTATAGGAAAAAATAAGAGCTCGGTCAATGCAAAATATTTTTTTATGTTATATGTATGTTTAATTCGAATTGTTTGAATAACATGTCATATAGCTTAGGGTGCCTACTCTTGCATTTCACACGCCATAACATGTTTTAGATGCATTATCATTATAGACATAAAACATGATTTTATGTGATTTAAAATGTTTAAATTAGAATATGATATGCATGGAAAAACAATTAATTAGATTAATTGGTTTTAAGGTTTAAAATTTTAATTCTAATATATTGGGCTTAATAAGTGCATAATAAATTCCATTGGTATATAGGATGGAAACTCGGACATAAATTTCATAGCTGAATCTGAATACTCAAGATACAATTCCACGTACCATTGGATTTTATAACGTACTAAGATTAATTAAATAGTTTAATACAAATCTTGACCATTTTATGATTCTAGAATTTTAAACCAATTAGTGTTCTAGTATTTTAAAAGTTAAAATATAATGGGCCACTAATACCACTCTAATTAAATTAGTTTAATTGAGTAATATAATTAGTAGAGACTAATGGAAATTAGTGATATAATTTTTAAACGTTAAAATTGGTTAGGTCATTAATAGTGTACTAGTGTTAATAAGAGTTATGATTTAGCCGCCATAAATTTATTCAAACTAGTTAAATTAAAATATTAGATATTTTATAAATAGAAACCTTAAACATAAAATATTGAGTGGGAGAGGGATATATGATAGTATATCCCACAATCTCTATTGTTAGTCTGAAAACATGAGATTCAAAAGGCGCCTCGAAACGGCTTTGCTTTCGTCCCTTTACGGATGGTGTCTATTTTAGGTCAATATCAGGTTTGGATTCCGAGAGGATAGGGATTCTAGATATATCTTGTGAACTGACCTACCCTACGGTGGCACTTCACTCGTTAAGTCTGAGAATCCCGAAATGGTGGGTCACACTCACAAAGGAATAATTAACTATTAATAAAACTCCTTGATCGAATCAACGGTAGTTGTTTAATATAGGAATAAAAGTTATTCTCGTATATATTAATCGACTGAGATTGTCTTAATCTATCATGCAAGTACTTGACCTATCCTACGGCGGCACTTACTTATGGGATGATAGATTTCCGTGGCATAATAATTCTCTTAGGTTTCTAATTCGTTATTCATGGATTCGTGCATCATGTTTAATTTTATGCCAAAATTATTTGATGATTTTAATATGCGATGAATGAATGTTAAATACATGTTTATTTTATTCTTTTAGCCATGGTTTCAACAATTATTTCCATACTCTCAACCGATAAAATAACATGAGAAAATTATGTTAAGTGGAAAAATAACATGAACACTATCCTAGTCTTTGATGACCTAAAGTTTTTCCTGGTGGAGGAGAGTCCTCCCGAGCCGTCCAGAAATACTGGCCAAGCTGTGCGCGATACCTACCAAAAATGGGTCGCAGCTTATGCGAAAGCCCGCTGCTACTTGCTAGCAGTGATGTTTGAGATTCTTGTTGCAAAACATGAACATATGGCTTCAGCATCTCAGATGATGAAGTCCTTTCAGGGCATGTTCGGGCAGCCTTCGGACCGTCAACGTCATGAGGCCATGGTCTCAGCGATGACTGCTAGGATGAAGGATGAGACATCAGTCCTAGAGCACGTCTGTAACGACCGGTAATTTTTACTACTACCTATGGTGATATTATTACGTAGGGAATGAAGGCATGTGAAATAAGTTACGATAAGATCCAAATACAATCATGAGAAGACTTTGGGAACGATCGGTAAATTTCTTGAAGTCCCCGGAAGAGACTGTACCGTATTTCTTTTAGACGTCTCATAGTACTTTGGGCGTAACATTTTCGTACGATCTCTGATTTTTATGAATTTTATATCATCGGAAAGCTTAGATTGAGACTTACAACTTCTGCGTTAAACATTTTCCCAAATTCGAAATAGAACCGAGTCAAAAATGCAAGTCAAAATCTGGGTGAATAGTAAATTCGGACCCAAATAATAAATCTCCAAATTTCTTCATTTTGCTAGACTCTTCTACATTTTCTTTGTATCAATTAAGTCCCACTATATAAAGGGACTACTATTCATCAATACCAAAAGAAATTAGAAGCAAAATAGAAAAGAGAGGTGAGGAAGCCGAGAGAGAAAGAGAGGGAAAGAAAATAAGGAGAAGAAAGAAAGAGAAGGAAAAGAAAAAGAAGAAGAAAGGAAAGAAGAAAAAAAAAAAAGAACCAAGGGAAAGAGAGGTTATGCATCATTGGAAGCTTGGAGGATAAAAAAAATAAAAAAAGAAGTAAGGTAAGAACTTATGACCCATTTTCAAAAATGGTGAATTTAATGATTTGATACTTGTATCATGATTGTGAGTGTGAATATGATGAAGGGTGAGTGATTCTTTTGTTTTGAATCAATAGAAAAGTTGGTAAATTTCATTTATTTAAAGAATTGAGTGTTTGGGTAATTTTAGATTTGTTATTTGAGTTGTTGATTTAATAAGGATTTTTGGAATTGAGAGTGTTTGGATGTTAAAAGCATGTTATAATGATAAATTAGATGTTACAATTGCTTGTGGATGTGTTGTAGATGTAGTTTTTGATTGTGGTTGTGTGGATTGGATTTTGGAGGGTTGAACATGGTGAACCAGATTCTGCCTCTAGAAAACGTCGTCGTGTCGCGACACCGGCAAAACAAGAAAAGTATAGAGTGCAGCGTTAGCGCGTCGCGACGTGCAAGAGTCTTGCATCGCGACGCGACAACCAAAAATAGAATTTTCTTTAGGAAATGTGACGCAAGAAAGAACCTCACCCAATCAGTTTTAATACCCCAGTTCTCTCCTAGTGCGTTAGAGGCCACCCTTAGGGTCTCGTATCAGTTTGAGCACATAACTTGTATCAATTATAACCGTCATAAGTCTTAAGTATATAATTTTCGAGTGAATCTTTAAAGTATCGAAGTTATTTGACTATGTTGATTCTAATTAAGTTCCGACCATAGGTTATCCACAGGAATCACATTTCCTTTCGATCAATGATCCAGTGCCAGCCAAAGTTATCATAGTGAGTGGACATTTTTTCTCTTACATTGTTTTTATTTCATATTTTCATATCGAACTTACATTTTATGCTTTATGGTGTTAGAAGCTTTTTTTTCCAGTTATTATTATATATAGTTATGTTTTGAAACAGAAAATGATTTTCAGAAAATCGTGTTTACATTTAAGTTTTAAAGTATAGTTTTCATGTTTTTCGGGGCATGGGGTAAAACCTCACCCCAGTATGTAACTTGAGATACAGTTGGAATTGACGGATTTAGAGAGCATGTGCACATGTGGAGGACAGGGGGGACGCTCTCAGATCCTCGAGCCGGGCTAGAGGGATGGCGATACTTAACGCCCCTAGACCCCAGTTTTAAGCTTGGGTGGTAGCATAGATCCGCACCCCCAGCTCCAGTTTGTGGCTTGGGGAAGGCGATACGTAACGCCCCAAGACAACCAGTATTAGAGACAGTATGTAATATCCCGCCTAGGCCAGGATGCTACCGGCAGGAGACAGGCTAATCCTGACTCCATAAGCCTCTGACTTTGACGAAATTTCGACATGACCTCTGCCAAAAGTCATGCAACCTGGATCAAGTCCAGCACCTCAACACAACCTATAGGGCCCAACACATTCTATAACAATAAAACAATCAATTCAAGACAGAATACAACTGGGCTCCATGCCCAAAAATGCGTATAAACAAAAACTTTTACAATTAAATTATACAACTCAATTTCTTTTACAACAATACTCATAAACAACTTGACTCTCTTCCGCCCAAGACCTGGTGACTGGCCAACTGCAACGCTGTTATCCGGCTCCTCAAGCTCTGAAGACTGTGGTCTGCCGATCGGGTCACAACCTGCAAAACTTAAACACTGTTGTGGTGTGAGTCATAAGACTCAGTAAGTAACTATGCTCATTCCTTGAGCGTCATACACACAAGGTCTGAATCTTGTTTCTATATTAACCTAGGCAGTCTATGTGACCATGCAAGTATTTACAAAGTCTGATTTAACCTTATGACTTTTACTTATTCTACTTCCATATTACTTGTTACTAGTCTTTCTAACTATACCATAAGATCAATATCTAACTATAAATTTACCTATATATCCTTATAATGAACATAGCCTCTTATATTGACCAATATATTTATGGACACAACTAAAAGTAATAAATAACCATATAATCTCTTATGATGTTGGTAGTATGAAATTTGTCGAAAACCATTTGAAAATGTATTTAAGAAATCCTTTTACTGTAAGCAAAAATCAATTTCAAAAATCATTATCATAAAATCAAATTGATCATCCAGCATAACTCACTGGACGAAATATAAACGAGCGTCCAATGCCCGAATCGCGCACTCAGATCGAACAATGAACGAACCGATCCCCTGTCGACAGAGGGTTGGGTCATACCATTTATGATGGCTTAGACCCCAACGATCACCCCGGTGGAAACATATGATGAGTCATGAAAAACATAAATGCATACACTGATCGTTGGGGCGGAAACATAACAATAACCGATCATCTCTCTGAAAACACATCAAGAAAAAATAAAACTATCGCTGAGACGGAAACATATAAAAAGAATCAAATCGTAAAATATCAAAAAGTAATGTCTGATGCATCGAATCAAAATGCAGTTATTTTGAAATCCTTTTTCCCCAAAAAAAAACTTAGGCATGTGTAATCAAAAATAAATCTTTAATGCAATATTTTCAAAATACATACCGATCGTCCACTACTCAGTCGTGCGCAAAGACCGGACAGTGTACGGACCATGTCGATAGGGTAATGGGCCAGCCATTTTTCGATGGTCTGGACCCGTAACGAGCGCCCCGGCGGTTAACCCGGAACGAAACATAAACGATCACCACGGAGGGTTAAAAACATAAATCATCAATCACCGTGGCGAAAACATTTTCTTTATCTTCTGTAAACAAAATCAAATCTTTGAAAATCAGAAATCAAATACCAAAATATTTCAGAATTCAGACTATCAACATCATAAAACTTCTTATACCTCAAGATATCTTGATTTCACATTACTTATATAAACCACATACTTCATAAACATCAAAACCTATCTTCCTACTCAAACTATTAAGCTTTATTACTATAAAAAAAAATAATAAATAAAAAAAAATATTTACCTGCAGCCTGCTCACATCATTATTCACATATATCATCACATATTCTTGTCAACAAAGACGGAATCACTTAATCACGAAATCCTTGCACATACTAACATTCAGTGTACAAATATATCAAAAGAGAAGTGGCATAGAAAATGTAAATATCTTAAATAAAACAAATTACCATTAAAGAATACCCCAAGAAACAAATAACAAACATTGTTTCTTCATATAACACTGAAATAACTAGTCTTACAGCCATGATTGACAAAATTCCAGACAATTGGCAAAAAGAGCTGTTGGATTTGGTTACCATTGCAATACAAACACATCTCTTGTTACTTGCACCAGCAGCATAAAATTTAGACCATCATGCCGTGGTAAAAAAAAAACTCAAAATTGGTTGATAAAAGATCTTACACTTGTGTTATTTGCCGACTCTCATGATTCCCTCTTAGGATTGTAATTCTATCTCTGTACCGAACTTTCAGTGCCACCAAGAAGGTGACAGTTTCAACCGAATAGTAACCACAATCTACATATAAACTTTGAAGAAGGCAAAGTAATACGAAGTGGGTGTTGGTGATAAGATGCCAGTGTTGCGGCGAACCTCAAGTTCCCTGATATCTCCATTTACTTGCATCCATCAACGAATTCACATTTCAAATCCGGACTTCCTCATCTTCTTCTTCTCTCCGCCTTCTCTCTCTCTTTCTCTCTCGATTTTTCCTTTTTCTCCTCTGTTCTCTCGATCTTTCTCCTCTTTTTTTTCTTTGGGTTTCATGTGTGTGTGTGCTATATTAAACACGTGTGTGTGTGTTATAAGTACGTGGGTGTTAAATAATATCTAGATTAATTAATACTAATGTGGTAATTCTCAATTTAATCCCTCAAGTTTGTTTTTATTATCTTATAATTAATTTCTTGAAAAAGATCTCATTTTACAATAAAAATTGACCTCGCGTTCAGACGCAGCTACACAAATGAAATTAAATTTTACGCAATCACGCTAAAATAATTCAGGATATTACACAGTAGTGGCATGCTTTGGGGGACGGCGATACGTAACGCCCCAAAGTCATGGATTTGCACTGCTGGCTCCAGTTAGGCGTATGGGGGGACGGCGATACGTAACGCCCTCATACATCTAGTTTTTCAGATAGAGACACAGAATTCATAGACAGTTTTCAATTTTCAGATACCGATTTCTATTTTCAGATACAAATTCCAGGTTTTTAGATACAGAGTAGTTCATAGAGAACAGATTCTCAGTGAATAGTTTTCAGAAAACTAGTTTTTCAGAAATAGTTTTCAGAAAACCAGAGTTTAAAAGGCAGTTTTCAGAAAGATGAAGCTTTCAGAAGCAAGTTTGCATATAAAGATGTTTTATTGAAATTACGGTTTTGAAATCAAGTTTTCATTTCAGATTTCAGTTTTAGTCCACTCACTTAGATCGTATGACGATCTAACCCCCCACTCCCAGTATTTGTTTTGCAGGAATAGTTTTCGAAGAGTTTTCTACAGTTTAAAAGTAATTATGTTATGATCAAGTTGACTTTTACTTTGATCCAGTTGCTTAATGAGCTCACCAACTATGAGTCCATGCTTGTAGATCCTCGTAAGTCCAATACTGAGTAAAATGTTGCCGAGTCTTCTAAATATGCAAAGATAAAGAAGAATAGCGATGTGAAGGCTAAGGCAAAGCCCATGAAGAAGAAGAACAAGAAAGGCTCCAATGATGCCAAGCCCAACGGAAAATGTTTCCACTGCAACAAGAACGAGCATTGGAAAATGAATTATCCTAAAAAACTTGCTGAGCTGAAGGAGAAAAAAGATACAAGTAAATATGATTTACCCGTTATCGAATCTCTATTAGTGGAGGATGATAAATCTGTCTGGATTGTTGATTCTGGAGCCACTAACCATGTTTTTACTTCTTTACAGCTACTTGACTCATGGAGGGACCATGCTGAAGGTGACTACACCATGAGGGTCGGGACAGGGGATGTTGTTTCAGCAAGAGCAGATGGAGTTTCTAGTTTAAATTTTACAAATAATAGTTATTTAAATTTGAGCAATGTGTTATTCATTCCTGGTTTTCGCATGAATTTAATTTATGTTTCTAAACTCTTGGATGATGGTTATTCAGTTTCTTTTAATAGCAATTTAGTTATTATTGGTAAAAATGGATTAACAATATTGTTAGGGTTGGTGCTCGGAGTGCCAATCCGGATCGTATTTATGTCCGATACATGAATACAAGTAATTCTATTTTCCATAATATTACTTATTCAATGGTAGCACCTCTTGTCTTATATACACGTATTCGATCTAATTACGATTAGATATCTGATTATGATTAGATCGAAACTAAATCTAGTTTATTGATACGTATTTATTAGACAAAGACCTTAGGATTTACAATGTAATGTGCAGTTACAACGTAATTTGTAATTGACATTGGGAAGCTCACTATAAGATGTATATCCCTAAATAAAGTTCATGGTTAAGATTTACTAACACGAGTTGGTTAGTAAAATCTGCTAAGACCAGTACATGTAGTATATCGTGACTTGGTCTGATGGTTTATCCCAATGAACCATGAGTCTCGGGAGACTCGTATAGACATATAGGTGTTTAATTCATAAACACTGAACGACTCACTGAAGATTTTCTAATAGATGGTACACCAACGTCAATAGGAATATTCTGAAGTTGAGCGAGCACAGTGGTCCTTCGACTTGAGATACCACAGTGGATATATGAGTTATCCTCCACACTTTGATAGCAGTCATGTCACTGATCTATCCATGATCAGACCTCTGCCTGTTCGTTGGGTGTGGACTGATGCTAATGATATCATGTGCGTATCAATATAGGATCCATCAGTTCTGTGTACATGGCATAGATATCTAGCGTGTGTTTACGATCTAGTAAATCCATGGCCGTGGTATAACTTTGAAAACCAATTTCGAGTGTTATTTAGAGATCATAAATTGAAAGTCGACTATATTATACCGAAAGGGTCTGACGTTTTTATCTATACCCCAGGTATAATATGGATAGCCTATGACGGAGGGATTATACGTATGCAATGATCTTGACTTGCATAGTTTAGCGAGATTATCTGTGGTCGTCATAATTCATGAGTGGGTGAATTATGGACACGAAATTGAATTTCGTGACGGATAAACCTAAACTTAGAGAATCCCACAATATAAAGTGTACTCGTTGAGCACTTGGGCAATGTGTTATGAATAATATAGATTATTCATAAAACTTCATCGGATTAAATGAGTTATTTCGAATCGTTTAATCGGTTAAACAAAACACATGCATAGGGGCATTTTTGGTCGATCGTAATTACTGTGTATTTGTATTTGATACATAATGAGATTAGATACACCATAATTAAGTGTCAAATGAGATTTTGACACATGCCATTAATATATGTATTTGCTATTTAATGTAAATAAAAATACATATATGATAATAATTATATTAATTAATTAGTTAGATTTTTTAAATGTTAAATATTTAAGTAATTAAATGATAAACTTTTTTCATAAAAGTTATGATAAATGTTTAATTATAATTGGTTACAAATGGCATGATTTTATTAAGCCTAATGTGTGTAAATTTGATTTGCTAATATTAAAGCTTATTATATTTAATTAGATTAAATTATAATTTTGTCCATTTTACCCCTACATAAGTCGATCACTTGATTTAAAAAAGGTGAAAATTTTGTTTTCTTCGTTCTTGATCCAACATGGCGTAAACATATTCCCAAAATACACTCCAAATATTGCTTGATGATTCAAGTAAAGGAAAAGAAGAAAATCAAGAAAAATGCTAAGGAATTAAAGGATTAAAGGTAATTCTACAAATCCCAAAGCTTAAAAATTTTGTTTCTTGTTTCTTGAAGATCTAGTGAGATCTTGGGTTTCTTCTTTTTCATAAATTTGGGGTTCTTGGTTTTGGTGGATGGATTTGGAAATGAAATGCATGCGTGGAGTTGATTTGGACAATATTAATGTAATATTAATCCAATTTTATAATTTGATGATATGTTGTCATTCTAGAGTGTTATGACCACTATTGTAATGCCTAGAATTGTTATTGGGTGGTTCATGTGTGGTGATTTTGATTTGTGTTGTGATTAATTTGATTAATCTTGAAAAATTGGATTTTAAAGCATGAAAAATGGTAAATTCTTTTCTTGATCAGATCTAGAATGATTCTGATATTGTTGATAAAAAAAATATATGTTATTTGAATGTATTAGATGCGTTTTGGGTATTGGAACAATTGTCGGAAATTGTTTCGAAGTTGAAATAAGCAATAACGACAAAAAAAGGCGTTACCGGGTGACTTTTGAGCCAACCGGGTGACGGCTACCCAAACAATGAATTGATCACTGTTCAGGCAGCCCATGAACTTCCCTAACACTATTGGGGCTGACTTGGATAGTCCCTATAAGTGTTGGGTGATCGGTTCGGTCAAAAATACTTTTTGCGTCATTTTGCAGAAAAATATTTTCGTAAAAGTTTTACGATGTTTCAACCTAATTTATGTCACTATTTGATATCGAATAAATGTGTTTAGGTGAAATATTATTCATATTAAATATTGAATAATTTATTCGGTAATTTGAAAAGATTTTAAAATTACGATTTCACCCGAATAGCGCTTCTGCCACGCCCTTCGCCCAAAACCCCACCAAAAATGGTATCAGAGCTTGGTCTGATGCCACATCCATTACATTCGTCATGCTTGATATTTGATATTTAATCCAATTTTTAATGTTCGCACATGCAAGTAATCTATATATTTCTTCGCTTTTCGGTTCTACGTTAACGAAAACGTAACTGAAATTTAATGGTTAAATTGAGTTATGTTTTCTAAGGTTGAATTGAATTGTTTAGAAAATGATTTAGATTAATATTCTGCATATGATGTAGAGCAATGCTTCCAAGAGGAAAATCCCCGCTTAAAATAAGGCTGTAAAGTAACGTGTATTGGATGCATGTTTCTTTGTTTGTCTTGTCAATACAGTTTATGGGTAACTTTCTATGACTGCATCAGAGATCGTGCCAAAGCATTGACGGTGTAGTTGATAGAATTTTATCCATGCCGGTTGTATTTTTGATACTAGACAAATTCAAGTTAAAGTGGAAATCATGAACGTGCCAAAGCCGTCAGGACTACATATCGGCGTTGTCACACGCGTATAACGCAAGCGCATGTATCGTTCAAGTAGTATAAAAAGTATCGATCCCACGATGACTTAATACCTAAGCTATTAATTTGTTAAGTCAAATGTTTACAAGTATCTAAAGGATTGGTTGTTTTGATTGGAATTGTGAATTTAAATTTTTAAAATAAGTAAATAAAATTGCATAAAAGTAGATTTAGGAAAATTCAAATTTATAAAACTATCCAGGGTTGTAAATTCTTCCAATATCTTTTAGAAGATGAAGTGGTTATTCACGTTTGTGCAATATATTGGTTTACTAACCTAGAACACGAAAATATGTAAAAGCATCTTCGATGGTCAGTTACAAATACACAGGGTAACCCAATTAATCATATTCCTATGTCAACCAAGTTACCTGAATTCATTAAGATTAAGTTCCAATTATGGTTACCCCCGTCCGACAGGTATATTCCAATCCTGTAAGGAAATCTATTAAAGGGTTATCTATCCTCAAGGAAGATCGTGGGCTATTAAGTCTAAGGCATAAACCTAAAATTTTTTTGTCAAGTTTATTTTAAGTTTATCAGATCAATCTTATTAGTGGCTAGTTAACAAGAAGCATTAAGCTTAAAACTTAATAAGTAAACCTTTAAATTACCCAAACTATAAAATAACCCTTTATAAACCGGTGATATTGGAATTCATCACAACCCCATATAACATACTTAGTTATGACACATATCTAAGGCTAATAAAAGCTTAAATAAAATAAAAGACATAAAGTAAATTCTGGAAATTAAATAAAGTAAATGCTGGAAATTAAAAATGTAAAAGTACAATAGAAGAAAATGCTAGGGTTAGAGGATCCACTTTTAATATTTCAAAATTAGAAATCTCCCTTATTCTCAATGTTTACCGATTAATTAACCGACCATAAAGGCAGTAATTTCATTTGTCTCAATTAAATCCAACCGACTATATAGGTGGTAACAAGGTTATTACCTAAACCGACCATATAGGCGGAAACTACGTCTGAAATGAAAAACCGACCATATAGGCGGTAAATAAGGTTATCACCTAAACCGGCTATATAGGCGGTAACTAATTGACCGGCGTAAACAAACGCGTATAACGCAAGCGCACGTATCGTTCAAGTAGTATAAAAATATCGATCCCACGAGGACTTAATTTCTACTGTTGTTATTAATTATTGAATCTATTTATTTACAGATATCTAATTGAATGGAGAAGATAATGATTGTTTGATTGGTTGAATGTGGTTTTGCACAATAAATAAATAAATAAAAAGAAAAAAGAAAATACTAAGGAAAATAACAAAAGACACAAAGATCTAAGGTTGTGATTTCTTTTAATATCATTTTAAAGATAAGTGGTTATCTTAAAGTTGGGTAATATATTGATTTATTAACCTGTAACACTAAATTATGTGTAAGCCTATGCCGATGGTCAGACACAAATACCCAGTTTAACCTAATTGAACCATATGTCTATGTCAACCAAATTATCTGGATTCATTAAGATTAAGTTCCAATAAAGGCTACCCCCGCCCGACAGGTATATTCATATCCTGTAAGGAAATCTATTAAAGGGTTATCTATCCTCAAGGAAGATCGTGGGCTATTGAGTCTAAGGCTGAAACCTAAAATCTCTATGTCTAGTTCATTTTAGATTTACCATATCAATTTATTAATGGCCAATTAATGAAAAAGCATTAAGATTAAGACTCAATAAATAAATCTTTATAATACCCAAAATATAATCTAACCCCTTATAAACCGGTGATATTAAAGTCATCACAACCCCAGATAACTAACACATAACTAGGGCTAGTAAAAACTTAAAAGTAAAAGACATAAGGTAAAAGCTAAAAAGTAAATTACAATAAAATAAAATGCTAAGGTAAAATGAATTACTTTTACTACAACTAATTTAGATATCTCCATTAATATAATATATTAACTCGTGATGATAATACCAACCAGCCAATAGGCGGAATCAAAATAAACCAGCCATAAAGGCGGAACCAAAATAAACCAGCCATAAAGGCGGAAATGGAATTTTATTACCAACCGACCAATTTGGCGGTATCATTTCTTAGTCAGGTTTAACCAAGTTAAATTGATTTACCAACCGACCAATATAGCGGTATCCTTTTTAAGTCAAATTTTAAATTTTAAATAGTAAATATATTATTTTAAAGGGAGATTAATCTAAATAGTAACAGTAAAAGAATTACCTTTCACCCTAGCTAGGGAAGTTACCTTCTCATGATTAACAGTAAAAACTGTAAAATAAAGAAAGTAAAGATTAAATTATTATTATTACAAACGTAATTAAAATTATTTACAAAACTAAAAAAAAAACTAAAAACTAAAGAATCTAGAGAGAGAAACTATCTCTTTAGATAGAATACAAGAGAGAGAGTGGTACAAATAATTCTGAAATCCAAAGCTGAATTTATAGGCGCGGATGGGCATCTGGCGTCGCGACGCTGAGAGGGTTGAGCGTCGCGACGCTGGAACAGTGACACGTGTCACTTGCTGATTCACCAACCCAGATTCTTATCCGATGACGTGGCACTGTTCATGACGTCATTGGTGACATCACACTGACGTGTGGAGGGCGATTGTCGGCACCGTTAGATTGCGACACGTGGCACCGGCGCATTTTAGCTGATCTTCTGAGATTGTGACACGTGGCACGGCGCACGTTAGCAAATTCGACCAATCAGATTTTGACATGTGTCACACGGCGCAAGTTAGCAAGTCCGGCGCATTCTGGGCGTCGCGACGCGAAAGGCTTCAGCGTCGCGACGCCGAAATTACCATTTTGCCCTTTTTGTCCAATTTTTCCTGTTTTGCTCCAATTCACCTCCAGAATGTCCTGAAACTTTATTTATCTACAAAATAACACAAAACACATCAAAATATTCACAAGACTCAAGAAACTATACAAAATAATAGGTTAAATGAGTGGGAAATAGTGATAGAAATACCACTCATCACTAATTAATCCAAATCTTAATTAAAATAAGGGAGATTAATCTAATTTATTATATTAAAAGTATTACCTCTTCACCCCAACAGAATGAGATTACCTGCTCATGCTGTAAATGAAAACACACAAAACTTCATTAATTAAATAAAAAGAAAATACAATAAAACTTAAATAAATATACAAGACACTTTTCTTTAGGTTTTCATAGAGAAATTCCTCCAAAGAAATCATGGAAAATTTAGAATGTTTAACTTGGTATTTATAGGAAAATCTAAAGGCTTCCACCAATTTCTCCACCAATTGCTCCACCAAACATGGCACTAAACATGGCATCAAACATGACACCAAACATGGCATCAAACATGGCACCAAACATGGCACCAAACATGGCATCAAACATGGCACCAAATATGGCACCAAACATGCTTGCATGTTTGGTGGAAGTTTGACAATTTTATTTTTTTATGTTATTAATTTTATTTTATATTTTGAAAATGACTATAGTAATTACACAAAATACACTGGATTATTCATCAATTTCGGTCATGGCAACTTCAGAATTCGAAATTATTTTATTCTTCAAAGTTGTCTATCTTTGAGTCGTCCTTAATCTGAAACTTGAATCAGCTCTATCGGAAATTGGATGAAAACGTTATGGCCAAAATACCAAACTTGCGCAAAACTGGATTTTAGGACTGCACTTCGTGACGCGTATAGTAAAGTTCCATTTTCGCCATTTTTTGCTCTGGATTTCATCGTTTTATCCCCGAGTTGATTCTATTAAGTCCCGATACTTTATTTATCTACAAAACACATAAAAATACATCAAAATGTTCATCAAACATGAGAAACTAAACAAAGTATTAGGTAAAATGGGCGGTAAATATTGATATATTTTTTGCTCATCACACCCCCAAACCTAACATTTTGCTAGTCCTCGAGCAAAACCACAAAATAAAATACAATTAACAATTAAAATTAAACTAAGCCACTTTCATAGGGATCACGGTTGCATTTAGCATATGCAACAAGTCTTTAAACCCATAGGTGTCCCTAGTGGACGAGTTGTAGTCTCGTGAAGGTTTACAGCGACGATACCCACAAACGTGTTATAAAAGTAAAAAGATAATAAAACTAATACACATAAAAGCAAAAAGGCAAGAGAAAAGAGAATAAAGAAGTTAGTGACTAAACAGGTGAAATTTCTTATCCAAGTCAATAATTATTTTTTCTTTCTAAATTTTCCGATTATTTTTACCATTATCTATATACACAGCCAACAAAATATTAATCAACACATTTTGCCCATAATAGTCACAAGTGCAGTTGAAAAGAGAGTAATCTTTTTGTCCTAAAGTTATTTCAGAATTCACACTTTTTTATGCAATTCAATGATTTTTTTGATTTTGATTTTGATTTTTGATTTTTTTTTTATTTATATACAATATCATTCATCTATGTAGCGAGTTTTGGGCCAGTGACTCCCAAATCAGTTGGCTTTAGGGCATTAGGTGTTAAGACACCCCTACGGACTTAATTACTCAGACTTCAGATATATATATTTTTTGCAACATCTTCGATCCATGTAGCGAGCGTTGGGCCAGTGACTCCCAAACCAAACACCCTTACAAACTTAATAACTCGGATCTCAGTCGTTTTTTTTATCCCATCGCTTTTTTAAGATGCTTCCTCCAATAAAACCAGAGCACTGAATATTACAAACTCATCAATTACTACTCATGTCGGTATGTTACCATGTATGTTGATAATACCTACCAACTGAGCATACGAAGATTCATTTTAGTAAGTTTTATGGAGAATTCACAAATTAAATAATTCAAAAGGAAATAAACAAAAATTAACTTGATCCGAAATATGTTTAAGATATGTATCAGGAGTGGAAACTCCTTACACAGCTATCTCTCTCCAATTTCACCTGATTAATCAAGTTAAAAACACAAAAACATAAAATATTTTTTTTGATTTTTGCAAAAATTTTTCAATTTTTTTTGAAAAAATTTAGACTAGAAATAACACAATAAAAACAAGATACTATTAACTATTCCCCTCCCTCAAACCTAAATGAGACATTGTCTCTAATGTTTTAAAAAGTAGAAGCAGAGTTTAGAAAATCGTACCTGATTAGCTGAAATTCTACATCTAAATGAAAAGTTAAAAGTTAAGATCCAAATTTATCTGACGCCTCTTACCACGATCATTATCAGACCAGTTTATCTTGGAAAGGATAGGGTCAATTTGTGGTTCAAAGGCTAAGATTTGGTCAATTAAATCTAGGGCAGTTCTGACAGTGAAGATGAGTTATTTTATAGGTTTTGACACGAACAAAGAAAATTATAAAATTCATCAATGTTGTACAGTCCAAGCAGTTTCTGGTGTATGTTCAAGTTCGCCCAAGATAACACTGTAAATATTTCCTCTATTGTGCTCAAGCCACCTAGCAAAGCAATAAAAGAATCAGCACAGTTAATCATTTCTACCAGTCGTTCAGACATACCTGGCATGATTAGTTCCTCTACGTTTGATGATCCAATAAGATTCACCTCCGCCAAGGGTTTTGGGATGATTCCCAGGACTTGACTACCTCATTCATGTACAGCATTTGAAACGATCCCCATAATTCCACGATTGTCATCGCCATATACTAAGTGCATATTTCTTATAGCTAAGACTGGACCCAATTCATGTGCTGCTGCTATGTATTATGGTTTAAAACCAACACTATTACCGCAAAACACACAAATGTTTTCAACTCATCTTCTTGAAGCGGCTTCCATGTTTTACTCTGGATGCCTTCAAAAGTGCAATGATGAGTTGAATTTATAGAAACTGAAAAGGGTGAGTAATAATAGCACTAGTACCTACCATATGACAATTATTAGTTAAATAGTAAAATAAATCGTGATAGTCAAAAAGGCCTGGATCCTGTCGAAAAAAATAATAAAAAAAATCACAATTATTAGGAAAAGACAAAGAGATATAATATTTACAATAATTTATAGCTTGATTGACGTCTATGCGTCAGGGACAAGCTTCCCATCCAATTTTCTTATAAATTGGCAAACAGGGTCTTTTTGAGTCAGATTCCCGAGACTTAACTGTTGTCTTTCTTTTTAGAATTGTGTATATAACATGCAAATTTCGTGATACATATATCCACTGGGATGCTTCTCAAGAGTTTTAGATATGTCATCCAAATACTCCTTACTCAAGCCATCCCTAATGAAATTAATCTTATCTTCACAGTTATCAGACACCATTCCTAAAGAACGACAACGAGTATCACAAAACATACGAGCATATTTATAGCAGACACCCATTCTTTTAGTTATTCTCTTTTTAGCATAAGTGCTTCTTCCTAATCCAGGTAGATGTGAAATAAAAGAGTCAGAGGACTCACCTACCAATCGGACCCATGCTTCAATAATCCAACGAATATCAGTAGGAATACCTTTGATCATCAGTAGTCTCATCCGTTCCAAGCGAGCTTTGTAGACTTTCATCAGAGATTTTTGAAGGAGGGAAGTTAATTGCTTGTGAAGATTTACGAGAACTTCTTCCATCCTAAAATGTGACTTTACCTACACAAATTAAACACACAAAAATAAAACACATCAAATCACAATAAATACACAAATTACATGGGTTGTCTCCTAGCTAGCGCTATGTTTAACATCATCAGCTAAACATGACTGCCCGAACGTTAGGCTGGATTTGAAAGTGTGACACTTTTTTTGTCACTCAAATGATTCTCCCCAGTAGTGCTTGACACGCTGACTGTTAATCGCTCAAATGAGTAATCACAAATGGACCTGACCACTTTGATTTCAACTTTCCAGGGAAAAGTTTTAACCGTGAATCGTATAACAACACCTGCTGCCCTGGTTCCATGTCTACGCACTATTGTTTTTTATCATGCCATCTATTGGTCTTTTCTTTGTACAATCTAGCATTCTCATAAGCCTGTAGGAGAAATTCCTTCAATTCTTCAACTTCTTCAGTGCCCAGTATGTCTTGTGTTCAAGTTCAACTGGCAGATGGCACGCTTTCCCAAACATCATTCGATATGGGGACATACCAATGGGTGTTGTAAGCTGTCTGGTAGGCCCATAATGTGTCACCCAGTTTTATAGACCAATCTCTCCTTGTTGATCCAACGGTTCTCTCTAGGATTCTTTTGATCTCCCTGTTTGAAACTTCAACTTGCTCATTTAACTGTGGATGGTAAGCAGTGACAACTTTATGAGTAACTCCGTATTTGGATAGAAGTGCATCAAAGTATCTGTTGCAAAAATGTGTGCTACCATCGCTGATAATCGCCCGAGGTGTTCTGCATAGAGTGAAAATATTCTTTTTAAGGAATTTTATTACTACTTTTGAATCATTTGATGGCAGTGCAATTGCTTCAACCCATTTGGAGACGTTGTCTACTGCAACCAGGATGTACAAGTTTTCGAATGATGGAACAAATGGTCCCATAAAATCATTCCCCCCACACATCGAATTTCTCGACTTCCAAAATATTTTGCAGAGGTCCTTCATTTATTCTCGAAATATTTCCCGTTCTCTAGCACTTGTCACATTGAAGAGCAAATAGATAAGCATCTTTAAAAAGAGTGGGCCAAAACAAACCTGATTGAAGGACTTTGGCTGCTGTTGTGTTCCCGCTGAAGTGTCTGTCATTGTCTAGCAGGGTCTGGTTTCTCCTTTCTGCAACACCATGTTACTGTGGTGTTCCAGATGCCATGATCTGGGATATTATTCCAACATATTAGTATGCAATAAATTTATTGTTACTAAATATTCGATTTGTTGGGATCGACCTTGAAAACTTTCTTGCCTTCTCCCTTTTGTTGAAACTGAATTCCACCAACTCTTGGTGATTGTATTTGCTCCTCGATGTGGATGTGTTTTATTAGAGATCTTATGCTAGGTTCAACCATCTGATCTTTCGAACTATGAGTCGAAACCAACAAACTAAAGTGTGGGCTTCACTCACAAAGTGCAATCTCTAAATTCTTTAGAGTAGTATGTTGTCACAAAATGTTTTGGCATTTAGAAATAGTGAAAGAAAAAGATGACGATCTAACTCACTCTTTTTCTCTCTATAATCTCAACACTTGAGAAAGTTTTCTTTTCTCTCAATTCTTGATAAAAACAAATATATGGATTTTCCTTTTCTCTCTAACTCTCTCACAACTCTTGAAAGAATGGTAGATGACCTTACTCATCCCTTGAGTGGAAATGATAGAGATTATATTCCTTTCCAAAGCCAACAAAACCTTATCAACAATCAACACATTCCATTATATTGTAATGGCAAACACAATTGAGTGAAATGCTTAGCAAAGACATGTAAAGTAGACAAAAGTTAGGTAATTAGGTCATACCTAATTAGATATAAAATATTGGAAAGTATGGCAAGCCATTGATGAGTGGTAATTATATCACTATTTCCCACTCATTTAACATAATATTTTGAATAGTTTTTCGAGTTTTATGAACGTTTTGATATGTTTTTGTTTATTTTGCAGATAAAAATAATATTGGGACTTAATGGAATCAACTCGGGGCTAAAACGATGAAATTCGGAGGAAAAAAGGTCAAAAACGAAAATTTACTATACGCGTCACGAAGTGCAGTCCTAAATTCCAATTTTGCGCAAGTTTCGTATTTTGGCCATAACTTTTTCATCTGATATCTGATTGAGCTGATTCAAGTTGCAGATTGAAGAAGACTCGAAGATCTACAACTTTGAAAGTCAAAATAATTTTGAATTCGGAAGTTTCCATGGTCGAAATCAATGAACAATCCAATGTATTTTGTGTAACTACTATAGTCATTTTCAAAATATAAAATAAAATTAATAAAATAAAAAAATAAAAATTGTCAAACTTCCACCAAACATGCTTGCATGTTTGGTGCCATGTTTGATGTCATGCTTGGTGCCATGTTTGGTGTCATGTTTGATGCCATGTTTGGTGCCATGTTTGGTGGAGCAATTGGTGGAGCAATCGGTGGAGAAATTGGTGAAAGCCTTTAGATTTTCCTATAAATACCAAGCCATTTCATTTGTAATTCTCATGCTTTCCTTAGGTTTTTGTAAGGAATTTAAGGATTGCATCTTGTGTGTTTATTTTTAGTAATTTAATTTATGCATTTTTATTTTCAGTAATAGTAGTAGTTTCTTTTTCTTCTCTTTTCTTTTATGTTTAATAGTTAGATTTCCGCTGGGGGAATGGTGAAGCTTTTATTATTTTAATTTAGATTAATCTCCCTTAATTATAATATGGAAATTATAATTCAAATTAAAAGAATTACCGCCTTAATGGCTGATTTTATTTATTTGACATAAAGTGACACCGCCTATTTGGTCGGTCTTTATGTGACAGATAATTACCGCCTATATGGCTGGTTTATGGACAAATAATGATACCGCCTTTATGACTGGTTGGACTTAATTAAAATCTGACTTAATGAGGATACCACATATATGGTCGGTTGGTAATATCACGGATAAATTCTATATTATAATAATAATTCATCTTTATAATAATATTATGTGGAGTCACAACCCTAGATCCTTGAGTCTTTTGTTTATTTTCCTTAGTATTTTCTTTTGTGTCTTTAAGTATTTTATCAAATCCACATTCAACCAACCAAAAGCAATCATCCTCTTTTCCCTCAATTAGATACATGTAAATAAATAGTATCAATAATTAATAACAACAGTAGGAATTGTCCTCGTGGGATCAATATTTTTATACTACTTGAACGATATGTGCGTTTGCGTTATACGCGTGTGAATGCACCGATCAAGTTTTTGGCGCCGTTGCCGGAGACTTATTTTTCTTGAGTTATTATTTTGAAGTTATCTAATTTACTTATATCTAATTTTCTTTATTTTTATCTGTAATTTTTATTTCTTTCTTTTATTTTTCAGGTGGTTGAAAAATGGAACATTATTGGGAGATTGAAAGATCACGAGCTTTACTAAAAGAAGATCGTTCAGAGTGGCAGAATTATTGGAATCATTCAAGGTACGAAGAACCATCATACTTTCCATCTTATCCACCATCCACCTACGATCTTCATCAACAATCAGAACCATCAGAGGAAGATCAGATGATTGACATGCTCAAAGATTTGTTCAAGAAACGAGATGAAAAGTTGGATACAATGCTTGAAACATTCCAGAATCAACTCGAAAGTATTCAGAGACAATCAGCATCCATTCAGAGGATGACAGATCAAATGAGACAATTAACAGAAAACCAGAGCTACATACCTCAATGACCATTTTCAGTTGACACTGATGAAACCTTCGAGTACCAAGCATTTCACGATGACACTTTAGAAGAGGAGGAGGTTGAGCAGTATCAGGAACCAGAGGTATCAGTTCAGAAACCCGAACCAGCAAAGTCTCTGTTTGACTTTTATTATTCAGATTCCGACTCTGATGAAGAAGCTGAGTTGTTTATACCAACTGCACCAACAACAATTGAGGATGGAATTCTGTATCCTCAAAATGAAGATCTTGGAGCATCCATTGCACAAATGTTTGAAGAAGATCTACCTGAGCCAGTCATATCAGAGGATGAAGACCTAAAATCTGACATCTCTTTACATCCTCAGGTAGACACTTATGGAGCATGCATTTCACAGATGACAGAGGAAGAATTGAGTGCGGGAATCCTAAAATATATATGTGAAGAAAAGGTGGAGCAAGAAGAAGAGCAAATGTTTGACCTTATTGAAGATCCAGTGCATTCAAGAGAAACATCACTGTTTTGGGGAGTACAAATCAAAGACATCACCCAGAAGCTTGACAGAATGGAACTTCCATTCCAAGTCAAGCACCATACGAGACCTCATGATTCTCTTTCTTTCTTTTCAGGAACCACCGGAGCGACAAATAATAAAAAGGTGGCACAAGCACTGAATGGGACAAAACTCTTTTTGCCACATTACCGTTGGAAGAGACCCTTCAAAAGCAATGCTCATGGGATTGTCTTTAATCGGACATCCAAAACGACGCTGAAACCTCCTTGACAGATAGATTTCAGTCACGTCTGGCTGAAGACGAAAAATTTAGCGCTAGCGGGGAGGCAACCCATGCAATTTGTTGTAATTTCTGTTTTCATATTTTGTGTATACATGTTGTAGATTTTTTAATTTTGTGTGTTATTTTTGTAAGGAAAGGCACAAACGGAGCATTTAAGGAGGAATGATGTTTGACAATCACAAAGATGAGAGCTAATTCATTAGTGGTGGCTGAGTAAGGAATGGATTCTTGAGACGCATCCTAATGGATTTATATACCAAACGAGTGGCGTATTGTGTACACAATTCCGTTGCCTTAATAATTACTTTGATTCGTTTTTTTTTTGTTTTTATTTCCTTTATTTTCGCCGACAAGATCTAAACTTTTTGACTCTTCACGATTTATTTTAACGTTCATCTAATAATTGTCATTTGACAGGTACTAGTGCTATTTTTACTCACCATTTTCAGGATCTATAAATTCAGCTCGTCATTCTTCTCTTCTACACATTCAGATAATCATCCAAATAATAGAGAGAAAATGGAAGCAACTTCACAGCAACGAGTCAAGCGAATTTGTGTTTTCTGTGGATCCAACTCTGGTAATAAACTAGAGTTCATTGAGGCTGCAAAGGAATTGGGGAGAGTCATAGCAGAACGAAATATGCACCTAGTATATGGCGGTGGCAATCTTGGATTGATGGGAAGCATTTCAAAAGCCGTTCAGGAGGGTGGCAGTCATGTTTTGGGAATCATTCCAAAAACTTTGGCGGACGAACACATAATCGGAAAAACAAATGGAGATGAACGCATTGTCTCGGGGATGTCTGAACAACTCCTTGAAATGCTCAATACTGCTGATGCATTCATTGCTTTACTAGGGGGCTCGGAACATTTGAAGAGATATTCACAGTGGCATCATGGGCGCACTTGAACATTCATCAGAAGCCCATTAGATTACTCAACATTGAACATTTTTTCGATTTTCTGTTTGTATTTCTTGCGGAGGCCAAAAGACATGAGTTCGTCACAAAATTAGTACATGATATTTTCTTGACTGCAACAAAGGCCGAAGAATTAATTGACCAAATCTTAGCCTTTGAACCAAAAATCGACCTCATTCTTTCCAAGTTGAACTGGTCAGATAGCGATCGTGGTAAGAAGCGTAAATTGGATATAGATCTTAATCGGTAATTTTTTTCAGCAAATTTCAGCTAACCAGATATTATCTTCTAAACTCTTCTTCTACTGTTTAAGACATTGGGGACAATGTCTCATTTAGGTTTGGGGGAGAGAATTAGTTAATTAGTATCTTGTTTTTAGTTTGTGTTGTTTTTATTTTCAGTCTAAATTTTTTTTCGAAAAATACAAAAAAAAATGAAAATTTTTCAAAAATTACAAAAATATTTTGCATTTTTGTGTTTTTATTTTGACTAAAAAGGTGAAATTGGTTAGAGATAGCTGTGTAAGGAGTTCCCACTCTTGATACGTATTTCAACCCATTTTCGAAACAAGTTAATTTTTGTTTATTTCCTTTTAAATTATTTAATTTGTAAATTCTCCATAAAACTGACTAAAATGAATCTTCATATGCTCAGTTGGCAGATATTATCAATATGCATAGTAACATATGCTCTAGTTTAATTGGAGGAAGCATCTATAAATGGCAATAGAGTAAAAAAAATGTGAAAAAAAAACATCTGAAATTCGAGTTATTAAGTCCGTATGGGTGTTTTAACACCTAGTGCCATAAAACCAACTGGTTTGGGAGTCACTGGCCTAAAGCTCGCTACATGGATAAAAGATGTTGGAAAAAATATATATATCTGAAGTCTGAGTAATTAAGTCTGTAGGGGTATCTTAACACCTGGTGCCCTAAAGCCAACTGGTTTGGGAGCCATCGGCCCAAAGCTCGTTACATAGATGAAAAATATTGTATATAAATAAAAAATAAAATCAAAAAAAGAAAGAAAAAAATCAGAAAAATCAGAAAAATTATTCCATTGCTACAAAAAGGTGTGAAATCTGATAGAACTTTATGACAAAAATATTACTCTCTTATCAACTGCACTTGTGACTGTTGTGGGCAAAAATGAGTTGATTATTATTTTGTTGGTTGTGTATATGGAGAATGATAAATATAATAGGAGAATTTACTTATTCGGTAGTTTAAAATGAAAGAAAACAACTACTAACTTGGAGTACAAGTTTCACTTGATTAGTCACTAGCTTCTTTATTCTATTTTCTCTTGTCTTTTTGTTTTTGTGTGCATTAGTTTCACTACATTTTTATTTTTGTAAAATGTTTGTGGGTATCATTGTTGTAAACCATCACGAGACTACAACTCGTCCACTAGGGACACCTAGGGGATTAAAGCAACCGTGATCCCTACGAAAGTGGCTTAGCTTAATTTATTTTTATGTTATTTTATTTTGTGTTTTACTCGAGGACTAGCAAAATGTTAGGTTTGGGGGTGTGATTAGTGGTAATTATATCACTATTTCCCACTCATTTAACCTAATATTTTGAATAGTTTCTCGAGTTTTATGAACGTTTTAATATGTTTTTGTTTATTTTGCAGATAAAAATAATATTGGGACTTAATGGAATCAACTCGGGGCTAAAACGATGAAATTCGGAGGAAAAAATGTCAAAAACGAAAATTTACTGTACGCGTCACGAAGTGCAGTTCTAAATTCCAATTTTGCGCAAGTTTCATATTTTGGCCATAACTTTTTCATCTGATATCTGATTGAGCTGATTCAAGTTACAGATTAAAGAAGACTCAAAGATCTACAACTTTGAAAGTCAAAATAATTTTGAATTCGGAAGTTTCCATGGCCGAAATCAATGAACAATCCAGTGTATTTTGTGTAACTACTATAGTCATTTTCAAAATATAAAATAAAATTAATAAAATAAAAAAATAAAAATTGTCAAACTTCCACCAAACATGCTTGCATATTTGGTGCCATGTTTGATGCCATACTTGGTGCCATGTTTAATGTCATGCTTGTGCCATGTTTGGTGTCATGTTTGATGGAGCAATTGGTGGAGCAATCGGTGGAGAAATGGTGGAAGCCTTTAGATTTTCGTATAAATACCAAGCCATTTCATTTGTAATTCTCATGCTTTCCTTAAGTTTTTGTAAGGAATTTAAGGATTGCATCTTATGTGTTTATTTTTAGTAATTTAATTTATGCATTTTTATTTTCAGTAATAGTAGTAGTTTTTTTTTCTTCTCCTTTCTTTTATGTTTAGTAGTTAGATTTTCGCTGGGGGAAGGGTGAAGCTTTTATTATTTTAATTTAGATTAAGCTCCCTTAATTATAATATGGAAATTATAATTCAAATTAAAAGAATTACTGCCTTAATGGCTGGTGTAGGCATTGTATTTTTGCATGTGAAACCCGATGATGAGTCTCATTTGGAGGCACTACCTTTTGAGTCACGGAAGCCGCGGGAAACGGATATCGGAAGGGGAAATTCAGAATAAACAAGGTTCACTGTTTTCGTTCGTGTTGCGTTCGTGTATGCGTTCGAATGACAAACAGATTGCGGGCGTTCGTGTCGCATTCCAGGAAGCGTTCGAACGGTGTCGGTAATTCTGGTTTTGCTGCTAGCCTCAACCCAAGCCCAATTAGCCCACCAAGCCCAAAAGACACATCCTAATTAAATCAAATATTAATTAAATTAAAAGTCAATTAAATAAAATATTTAAACCATTTACCAATTAAATAAAACATAAACTATAATCATACCTAATCTAAACCAATCAAATATAATCATACCAAGTTAAAATCAATCAACCAATATATTATTCCCAAACTTAAAATATTGTATGCCTAATCAACATAAACTAAATATTCAACCTTCCCTATCTAGCCAAGATTTGTCCCCCCTCAATCTTTGACTTCCCTTATCCAACACCAAATCAAATCCCTCTTTAATTAGCCAAATCTCTTTCCTTGTCAAGCCTAACCCTTTGCCTATAAAAAGAACCCTTCACCAACCTTCTCAACGCTAGCTAGCTCATACACATAAGATACAGAACACACAGGAAAATTACAGGAAGAACACACCCAAAAACAGTCAAGAGGATACAGAAGAAACGGCAGCGAAACCACAAGGAAATAGCAGCAAAACGGACTCGAAACAGTAGCTTGAGCGGCAAAACAGCGAAGGAAAAGGCAAACCAGTGAACCAGAAAAGTTGCGGAGCTTTACCCCTTCCGATCTTCGTGAAACGCGAGTCCGAGAGACGGCTTAAAAGGTTAGACCTGATGGTACTTTTCACACTCATCTCTACGTGATTTTTGTTATTTATTTTGATTATATTTTACTTATTCGTTGAATCTTGTTTGTGTATGATGTGTGTTGTGGGTATTGGATGAATGAGAATGTGTTAACTCTCGCGGTATATCGGATGGAAACCCGGACATAAATTTCATAGCCGATTCCGAATGGACGGTAATATGATCTGTACTCGGGACACAACTCCACGTACCGCTTGAGTAAACGGCACTATCTTTTGCCTTGTGTTGCTTTTGTTTGTTTATTTTTTCGTCACTTGAATTCTGTATGTTGTTTATTTATGCATGATTCAATCGAGCGCATGGGCTTAGTGAGTTAGTCCAAAGGTCCTCTATTTGAGAGACGAAGAGCCTAAAAGGCCACATTTGTGATACTACTTCGCCGCGTCGGTTGATGTGTGTTCGGTTGGATGCAAGATACGTTCAATCGGGCATACTTAGTTTGATATTATTGTCTTTATCTTTTTATGCATGGTTCAATCAAGCGCATGGGCTTAGTAAGTGGAATGAAAGATCCCTTATGGGGAGCGGTTAAAACCCTTTACCACGATGCTTTGCCGCGCCGGTTGATGCGTGTTCGGATTGGATGTAAGATGTGTTCAATCGGGCATACTTGGTTTTGATATGATTGTCTTTATGTTTGTATGCATGATGCGATCGAGCGCATGGGCTTAGTAAGTGGAATGAAAGATCCCCTATGGGGAAGGGTTAAAGCCCTTTACCACGATGTTTTGCCGCGCCTCGCATTGTACTATTCACCATTTATTTATTGCGTCCCATTTCATGCATCAGATCTGTCCCCGTTCGAACGCGTCTACGAACGCAACTCGAACGCGTATGCATTTTGCCTTATCATGCATCAGGTCTCATTTCTGTTCGAACGCGTTCACGAACGCCATACGAACGTGAGCATTCTGTTTCATTTACGTTCGAACGCGTTAACAAACGCCATACGAACGTGAGCATTCTGTTTTATTTCCGTTCGAATGCGTTAACAAACGCCACACGAACGTGAGCATTCTGTTTCATTTCCGTTCGAACGCGTTTACGAACGCTACACGAACGCGAACACACTGAACTGAGACATATTCATCACATGCCATGTATAATTGTTTCTTAGGTGATTTCTTATGGAACCACACATAGTCATTCTTATCTTTGTGCACATAATAATGAAAAGCATGTTTATTCCATTAGTTGCGTCATTGCCTTAGTCTTGATTTAACGCATTATGATTCATATACCTATGCCATGATGACTTTGGAGTATTATTTCTTGTGATATATCGGATGGAAACCCAGACATAAATTCCGTAGCCGATTCCGAATGGACGGTAATGCGGTCTGTACTTGGGATACAATTCCACGTATCACTTGGAAAAGTGCTCAATGTATGCTTGCGCGATTATTATGTATGCTTGTGTTTTTCATGAATATGATATGCTGAATGAAGTTGTATGTTCATTGTTACTTCGAGGTATTTTCAGGCATGTGTTCTTAGATATGAGATATATGCGAAATGTATGTATAAGTGTTATTTTGTACCCGTGAATATAGAAGCATGATATTCTTAGGAATAAGTGTTACTTAAGCCTGATTAAATTATTATGTAAATCCTTTCATTACAAATGGCATAAGTAAGGGACCATTCCGAACCCAACGGTTTGAGGTCTTCACGTGCGAGGGGTGAGTGCGGTCTTAAATCTCATTTTCCCGGTTCACACCGGGTGGCGACTCCATTATTCTCCTGTTTAGTCCCCTGTGGCTACTCTGTACTTCCGACCGGGCCGCGAGCCCGGGACAGCATGCGTCACCCCAGATTCCTGTGTTCCCACAGTCTGGCGACTCCACTGGGGATAGAGAATCGGCCCCGAAATATTGTCTTGTGATGTTTGAATTTATGTTTTAATTGACCGTGTCTATAGTGGATAAAGTAAGTGTTTAATCAAAGGCATTTTAAGGCTAGGTAATGGTTTGGTGACTTCCTTCATTCACTACCTTTCTAGAAGGAAAAGCTGTGAAGGCACCTAGATAGCCATCTACTCATAGCCTATTGTGATGGACTAATTTGGAGGACTCGTTGTTTATTCCTGACAACAAGCGATAAGAGCCTAAGAGGCTTGGGTATTTAAGTGAGCCTCGCTCCACCTTCCCTCTGGGGTATCTACAACGGGAAATCCATTTGACAGTCCGTCACACACCATAGCTCATTGGTGCGTACCTTAGTGTATAAAAAAGGGTGCGCTCACTTGGTTGCTCGAACCCTTGAGTGGGGAGACCTAGTTGTGTGCCATCCTTCGCCGGTGAGAGCCTTTGTCTATACTCTTGCTAACCCACCCATAGACCGGGTTGGCTAAAGTAACAATTATTTCCTTGAATATGTGCTTGTGGACCATCCTCATTTGGATGCAGTTGGACTATTGTCAGAAATGCGGGCTTGCTGGGCCATTTAAACTGGGGCAAGTTCGCACCTTATGACTATTAGGCCAAAAGCTTCTGAAATGTTGATGGGCCATTCTGTAGAATTATTGTTGTATATTTGCATTATCTTTCTTTGTGCTTATGTTCGGAACATACCATTTGGATTTAGTTGGGCTCCTTGCCATAAGATGTGTACTCGTTGGGCCATTTAAACTGGGACGAGTTCACTCCTATGACATTTAGCCCAAAGGCTTCTAAAATGATAATGGGCCGATTTGTTTAAAATTTTTTATCGATTTAGTATGTTCTATATGTTACATGCATCACATGCACCTCATGCATACATGCACCATTTAACCCCATTTTGTCTTAAAGGCCATCATAGATACCCGTTGGGTTAGAAAAAAGGGAAGACTCACCAAATACTGAGAACAGACATGAGTGAATCAGATATTGAGGTATCCAGGATAGATCAGTTGGAAAATGGTTTCGCCAAGATTACTGAACAGTTGCAAGCCTTGACTACTGCCATGACAAATATGGCTGTACCTCGTGCTGGGGAAAATTCTGAGAATGTGAGGCGTGATGAGCCTTCGAATGGGTTGGGGGGTTATACCCCCGCTTTTGATGATGATATGGCAGAGTATGCAGCAGGCAGAGTATCTGGGTCTCAGGCAGAGTTACAGAAGCTTTGGGATCAGGTTGAAACAGTTACCCGCAAAATGAGGGGTAAGAATGAGGATTTGTTAGATTATGAGGCAATGACGTTCGGAGAACAGCTGCCAGCTCAGTTTAAATTGCCCGACATGGCCAAGTTTAATGGGAATGGAGACCCGAGAGTCCATCTGCAGCAATATGTCTCAGTCATGAGTTCAATGGGCCTATCACAGCGCCAAGTCCAAAAGATGTTTGGGATGTCACTCGAGGGGGCACCTGTGGTTTGGTATCATAGCCTGGAGAGAAGGTTAAGGAAGATTGGAAGGAACTAGCTGATGCTTTTCTGAAGCAGTATGTTATATGCGAAATGTATGTATAAGTGTTATTTTGTACCCGTGAATATAGAAGCATGATATTCTTAGGAATAAATGTTACTTAAGCCTGATTAAATTATTATGTAAATCCTTTCATTACAAATGGCATAAGTAAGGGATCATTCCGAACCCAACGATTTGAGGTCTTCCCTTGCGAGGGGTGAGTGCGGCCTTAAATCTCATTTTCCCGGTTCACACCGGGTGGCGACTCCATTATTCTCCGGTTTAGTCCCCCGTGGCTACTCCGTACTTCCGACCGGGCCGCGAGCCTGGGACAGCATGCGTCGCCCCAGATTCCGTGTTCCCAAAGCTGGTTTTATTTATTTGACATAAAGTGACACCGCATATATGGTCGGTCTTTAGGTGACAGATAATTAC
Organism: Zanthoxylum bungeanum; assembly: GCA_019454045.1. Lineage (NCBI taxonomy): Eukaryota > Viridiplantae > Streptophyta > Magnoliopsida > Sapindales > Rutaceae > Zanthoxylum > Zanthoxylum bungeanum. The sequence goes on from SKCR01030493.1 coordinate 159,564, forward strand.
CGCCTATATGGTTGGTTTATGGACAAATAATGATACCGCCTTTATGGCTGGTTGGACTTATTTAAAATCTGACTTAATGAGGATACCACATATATGGTCGGTTGGTAATATCACGGATAAATTCTATATTATAATAAGAGAGATTTCTAAATTAGGAATAGTAAATGTGGATCCCCAAACCTCTAACATTTTATTTTTATTCTAGGGAAGTGATGAAACACAATATCCACACTTAATAATTGATTTTCTTTTTATGGGTAATTCTTTAGTTTGTTTTTTGAGTCTTAAGCTTAATGCTTCTTGTTAATTGGCCATTAATAAGATTGATTTGGTAAACTTAGAATGAACTTGGAAAATGGATTTTAGGTGTCAACCTTAGATTCAATAGCTCATGATCTTCCTTGAGGATAGATAACCTTTTAATAGATTTCCTTACAGGATAGGAATATACCTGTCAGGCGTGGGTAGCCATAATTGGAACTTGAACTTAATGAATTCAGGTAATTTGATTGGCATAGACATATGGTTCAATTGGGTTATACTGGATATTTGTGTCTGACCATCGAAAAAGGCTTTTGCATATCATCGTGTTCCAGGTTAGCAAACTAATTTATTACACATATATAAGAGAATTAATTCATCTTTATAATAATATTATGTGGAGTCACAACCCTAGATCATTGAGTCTTTTGTTTATTTTCCTTAGTATTTTCTTTTGTGTCTTTAAGTATTTTATCAAATCCACATTCAACCAACCAAAAACAATCATCATCTTCTCCCTCAATTAGATACCTGTAAATAAATAGTATCAATAATTAATAACAGTAGGAATTAAGTCCTCGTGGGATCGATATTTTTATACTACTTGAACGATACGTGCGCTTGCGTTATACGCGTGTGAATGCATCGGTCAGCCATATGGACTTGTCTCCCAAATAATGCATATACCATTACCTTTATGATGATATAATTATCATAATTATGATGTAATAGTTATCACTTAATTATTACTTGATTATCTCATAATCTAGCATGATCAAAATGATGTAATAATCATCTTATAATTATAATTTGATTATCCCATAATCAAAGAATTTTAGAAAATATTATATTAAACTAATTTAATATATTTTTCATTTGTGACAAATTATATTATTAATCATATTTATAATATATAAATATATATTTGAGCATATAATTAGACAATCCAATTATATTAGATTTGCTACAATTCATCGAGCTCGCACGATAACCAAATGGACCTCCAGTTCCGAGCTCCAATAATCCCAGTATATTAATTAAACTCTTTAATTAAATATTTCAAATTATTAACTTCGCATTATTCCATTAAAAACTCAAAGTTGCACTTTCGTTGTCGTAGATGGAAAATATAAGCCTAACAACTTCGGTGTTCATCGATATAGTCATCACATATGGATTGGCCCTTCACGAATATCTTATTATTAGAGCCGGGTTATAAGTCCGTCATACCCCTCTAATTATTTTATACCTTAAGTAATATTGATTCTCTAATGAACAATTTATTCATAATTACTATGAATATAAATATTTCTATTTGCAATAAAAACTCTTGAGTGTTATAATCGTTCAAGTACCGAATCAATCCTTATGAAAGATACTCTTCTATTTCTCGTAAGAATAAGTGAACACCATGTCTATGTAAAACATTTCCAACTACACATCGAACCAAGTCTCCAAAATACTTAGTTATTGGTCGAGACTGTTTCACCAACCTCACCTTAGTAAATCAAAAGACATAGCCTGTCATGCAAGAGTTCGTAGCACATTCAGGATTAAGATCAATCCATACATTAGGATCAATGAATTTCTCTGTCTTACGGATATTATAAGATATTCATTTCTATCTACGTCCAGTCTTATATGATCACATCATACAAGGTGCCTCTATTCTCATGTCACTACATGAACGATCTTGGATCAAGATCGTTGTACAAGTATAGAATAGGACATATCTATAGATAAACTACAGACAAAGTACTCACTTTGCTTGCTCTATATGGAATGTTTTATATTACTAACTTCATACTTAAATCATTTTGTGTATGATACTCAAAGATTAAGTTCTGAAAGCACATGAGTAATCAAGAGTAAACAAGATAATTTACAATATGCGATATAAATCAAACAATTTTTATAAATGAATAATGCATTTTTTATTTCAATAAACAATCCTCTTTACAATACATGATGCTCTAGGGCTTATATCCCAAAAATCTCTCACTTGAATTAGAGCAAATGAGACATGTCATGTAATCCTAAACCCTTTAGGCGACCTTCAAAAACCTTAGCTGATAAAGTCTTTGTAAACGAATCAGCCAGGTTCTCTGCGGACGTTATCTGCGTGACAGGAATGTCTCATTTCTGCACTATATCCTTAATTTTCTCTCTATATAATTCCCTTCTTGTTGCTTATTGGTTCCTTGGAATTCACCACTGCACCACTATTATCGCAATAAAGTGTGAGTAGTTTATCCATATTTGGAACAACTTTCAGATCTCCCAAGAACTTCTGGAGCAAAAATGCTTCATAAGTTGCTTCGCAATCTGCAACGTATTTTGCCACCATGGTGGAGTCAGCAATATAAGATTGCTTTATGCTCCTCCACATAATGGCCTCAACATCTAGGGTGAACACTGATCCAGTTGTGGATTTCGAATTGATATCTGTCTAAAACTCAGAGTCAGCAATACAAGAGTTCAGTGAAAATAAAATTTTCTCAAGTGTTGAGAATAGAGAGAAAATTGAGTGAGTTAGATCTTCATCTTTTTCATTCAATCTTTCTAAAAGCCAGAAGGATTTTGTGAAAACATACTTCACTAAAGAGTTTAAAGATTAATCTTTCTGAGTGAAACCCACACTTCGGTTTTCTAGTTTCGAGTCATAATTCAGAAGATTGAGTGGTTGATCCTACCATCGAATCTCTAAAGAAACACATCAACATCGAGGAGAAAATCCAATCACCAATAATTGGTGGAATTAGATTTCAACAAAAGGAGAAGGCAAGAAATTTTCAAGGTTTATCCCGGTGCCTAAAGCATTTCCGTTGCGCATAAGGAAATGTGTTTCCTAAATGATTTTACCTCCATTCCATGAGGTGTCATTGGGCCTGCAATTAATCAGCAAAAGATATTAGCATAATCCCTGTCAAAACCTTAACAAGAAATATCAAAATGGAAGCTTTCTAAAAAATGGAAAAATTTAGTTGATTACTTCATTCACATACCCGAAATCAACGGCATTCTAAAGTACTGTATTGTTGTCTTGAGGAGCACCACTAATGCCAGCAGAAGGATCGTATTGTAACCTTTTAAAATCCCTCATCAATCTCTTCCTTACGGGAGACGACATTCCCACCGCCTAAATATACAGTAAAAGGCCAATCCAAAAAAAAAAAAAAAAAAAAAAAACTAAACTCAGGGACATCAATTGTTTCACAAATAATGAACAAGCAACCACTTAAACAAATTTGAACCAACAACAGTTCCTCAAGAGTAATCAACAGACAAGATGCACTACAATAAAGTTTTGCAAAAATCAACAAGTTGAGATTCGTGGGTAATTATCACTACCGAGTTTAAATTGAGCTGAGATTCAAAGAAAGATATTGAGAACTCCCCTTATTCATATCACAAGACTTACGTCAGCAATACAATACAAATTGAGGATGTAAAAAAGTCATAAATCCATGATTATAATATTCAGATTGCAAACTTCCCATGCTTTGTCAAGCTGACCAGCATGACTACATGCAAACAGGACAGCAACAAGAGATGCAGAATTTGGTTTTACTTCGCTTCCTGCATTAGGTCAAAAACTTCAACTGCTGACTCATAATCCCCGTTCATTCTGTATCCAGACATCATCGCCCTCCAAAATGCAGGATCATCAGGTTTTATCTCAAATTGTTCAAAAACTCTTCGTGCCCAAGCAGGTTGCCCACATTTCATATACATATAAATAAGAGTTGTAGCCACGAATTCATCCTTATTTAACTCAGTTCTAATAACATGTCCATGGGTCTCTTTTCCACACTTTAAAGAAGAATAGCGTGCACAGGCTGATAAAACACTTAAAATGCATAGTAAACTCGGGACTGTGCCAGCTAGCTGCATTTTCTGAAAGTACTTGAAAGCTTCAAATCCCATCCCTTGTTGAAAAAATCCACTGATCACTGAATTCCAAGTTGATGAATTAGGTTTAAATCCTTCATGTGCTAACTGATCAAACAACTCCATGGCTTTCGAGCTCTGCCCATTTAACATCATTCCGGATATCATCGAATTCCATGTCAGAATATCTCTGCTCCCATTCAATTCTTGGAATACATTATGAGCCCAAGGCAAACAACCGCATTTTGAATACATGTCAACAAGTGCAGTACCAACCTTAGTATCAGATTGCATCTCAATTTTCTGTATAAGCCCATGAACCTGCCTGCCAAACTGAAGATATAAAATATTTGCACACGTAGAAATAACAGAAATAAATGTAACTGAATCGGGTGCTTCACTTAAACACTTCCTCATGTCCTTGAACACTTTTAACACCACTAGAGGAACCCCATTATTCAAAAGGCCCGTAAAAAGGGCATTATAGCTCACAACATCCTTCTCAGGCATCTCTCCAAACACTCTAGAAGCCAAAATTATTTCTTTCTTATTCGAATACATAGTTAGTAATGAATTTGCCACACATAAATCCATCTCAACGCCCAACTTTTTTGCCAAACAATGCATTTGCAAGCCATGATCAACACTCTCACAAGCAGACAACGCACTGGCAACAGTGACAGAATCAGGCCTACACGTTCCAACCACCGCTTCTTTAAACACCCTCAAAGCTTGTCTAAAATACCCAGTGTGGGCAAAGCAGGAAATTGCCGAGGTCAATGACACCAAGTTCCGGTCAGGCATTTCATCGAACACTTTAAGAGCATCAGTAAGTCGATGAAGTTTCATGTACATACCAGTGAGAGCATTGGCTGCTTTCACGTCTGATGAAAACCCAGATTTGATGAGATGGGCATGGATGACTCGGCCTAGGGTGTGTGATTTGAGCTTGGCGCATGCTTTGAACAGAGGAGGGAAGGTGAATTTGTGGGGGAGCAAGGAATTAGAGTGGTGGTGTGTGTATAAATTAAATGCTTCTTTGTAGAAGCCATTTGTTACTAGTTTTAGTATTTGATTTTTCATTTGATGAGACCAAAATGCGAGGGATCAACTTTGTAAGTTTAAACTGGTTCTTCTAAACCTTAGAAACTCTCTAGGTCACGAATATCAATTGCTATTCAAATTTGAACTGTCCAAGTGACACAAGCAAAAAAACAAGAAGATTTACAAGTGACCACTAGTAACGGAAAATTATTGAAATGACAAAAAAGCTCACACCTTTCTTTACCCACTTCAAGCCGAAATTTGCGTTTTTGAGATGAAGACGACGAGCAGAGCGGCTGGGATTTTAGGGTTTTGAGTTAAAAAGAGGAAAATTTGGTTTACACGGCTTACTGAGTTACAGGTAATATAATATTTTAAATTCACTTAAAATCAAATAAAATATAAACCGTTCGATTTAGGGAAAATTGAATCCAATGGCTAGAATTGTGTATGTCTGCCATACTGGCATGTATTGTTGCAATGGCATTTGTCAACTGACATGTGTATCACATAATGTGATGATTAGTAAATACATATTTTAGGATTTGTAAAAATAATCTGGTAAAAATCATTTTTCAAGTATTCTATCTAGCATTTTATGCAACTGAAAGAAGGAAGTGCAAAATGAATTGCCACATTTATAATTTGTCAATCTTTGGATATAAATTAACTCAAAATTACAAACAAATCAATTGCCTAAAATTATGTTTGGATTGATAGAAGATGATGGTTTTTAATAAAATGAAATGCCCATGACATCCTTATATTTGGCACAATAACATATTACATCCATATGTTTTTGTAAAATACCTCAACACCTCAATTTTATTTAAATATAAATATAATTGTATATTTTTACCCTTATTCAATTTAAATAATTAACATTAATTACTAAAATGTGTAAACAAAAATGTGTATTATATAATTTTTAACCTAGGAAAAAAAAATTAATTTAATTTCTAATGGATTAAAATATGTTTTTATTATATTCGTAATTGTTATCTTTTCATTCCCTCCATATTAATTTTTTTTTTATGTTTATTTGCAATCAACACTAAATTCTATTAAAAATAATTGTGAGTCATTTCTCTAATTAAATTAAAAATTTTAAAAATAACGGAAATTTTCTAAATCAAAAATTATTTTATTAATATTCAATTATTTTCCCTCGTATAAAATATATTTTACATGGTTAACAATTACAATAAGAATTTGAATAATAAAAATAAAATTATTTATATATCGTTTAACATTCTTAATATAAAATAATTTTGACTATTTATTACAAATAATGGTTTTGTTATTTATTTCAGTTATCTAAATTTATAAAGGGTAAAATTGTTAAACTTCATGTAGAATAGTTGTAACACTCAGTTACCACGACACGATCACTATGGTCATTTTCTTTTTGTGTGAAGCATTATCTAAGCATATAATTATGCATTATAGATTGTGATATTTTAACCATAATTTGACCTACATCCAGTATGTTTTCAGTGATTTGTGTTAGGGTTGCTGCTCAAAATGCCAATTTCTAATGTATTTCCCTGAAAATACTTGTGTAAATATTTTAATAATGAATAAAATGAACAGATTCTTTAATATTACTTCTTCTTTATATGATAAAGACGTAAATGACATTAGAGTTATTAGTTATGATACTGTTGCAAAAGCGTCGTAACTGACATTGAGTCGTATCATAACAGCATCATTCTTTAACTGTTCCTAGTCAAGGTTTACAATTGCTTGGTTAGTAAGTAAACCAGTTGAGTCTGGTACATGTCGTATATTGGAATATTGGATTCCAATGGTTTCTCAATGAACCATGAGTCTCGGGAGACTTGTATAGACATATAGGTGTTTATATCAGATAAACACTGAATGACTCACCGAAGATTCTTAATGAATGGTATACCAACGCCAATAAAAATCTTCTCGGGTTGAATGAGCATAGTCATTCTTTGACTTGAGATACCACTTCCACACTTTGATGGCAGTCACGTCAGCGATCTTTTCAGATCAGACCTCCGTCTGTTCGTTGGGTATGGACTGATGCTCATGATATCTTGTGCGTATAAGATATGATCCATCAATTCTGTGTACATAGCACATGTATTCAATATGGAATTAGTAATCTGTTAAATTCATAGGTTCGTGGTACACTGTAGAAGTGAGTTCTAAGTGCTATTAAGAGATTAATAATAGAAACGTCGACGTGATTATTGTTGGGATTTTGTACGTATTACTCGGGTTACGTAGCGGAAAGCGGGAAAATCGAATTTTCCCATTTCTTTAATTTTTCTTGGGTAATTAAAATAAACTAATTTACGTTAATCACTCAATACTCAAAAGCAGAATGTTTAACTTGGAAATCAAAATATCAATAAATTACCGTAAATCCCCTAAACTTTGCATTTTAATTATTTTAGTCCTAAATTATTCAAAACAAACTTAGGTGATTTCAAATCACAACCAAAATGATTTGTATATCAAATATACATGAATAAAATAATTCTAAAAATTTTTCAGATTTTTCAATAATTATCAAAAGGCCTAAATCTTTTACTTTTTGATCATTTTGGTCTCAACTTGTTCAAAACAAGTTAAGGTGATTGCCAATCATTACTAAAATAATTTTTACATCATATACATTAAAAAGCAACCTAGAAAAATTTCCCATAATTTTACTCAATTTTTGTGGGTTCCAATAGTTTGCATTTTAATCATTTTGGCCCAAATTTGTCAAATACAAGATTATGTGATATCCAATCACTACCAAAATAATTTGTACATCTTATATACATTAAAATGAAACCCAAAAAAGTTTTTTTTTTTCATATTTATGTGAGCACCAAAAACTTTATATTTTGATCATTTTAGTCTTAATTTGTCAAATATAAGAGTGAGTAGTGTGAGTAGTTTATTGGTTCCTTGGAATTCACCACTGCACCAATATTATCGCAATAAAATGTGAGTAGTTTATCCATATTTTGAGCGCTCTAATCGTTCAAGCACCGAATCAACCCTCAAGGAAGATACTCTTATACTTCTCGCAAAAATGAGTGAACTCCATATCTATGTAAAAATGTCCTTAACTACTATAACATCCCACCAGAGGTAGGATGCTACCGGCATGAGATAGGATTAATTCGTCTCCATAAGCCTTTAACATTCTAAAGAAAAACGGACATGATCCGTTCTAAAAATAAGCAACCTGGACTAAAATCCAGCATCAAGACAGACTCAAACAAAACATTAAACACAAAACAGGGCCTCAGGTCACTCAACATATATCCAAATCCAAAATATTACTCAAGGGCTCCATGCTCACATCACTACATCATATGTATAATAAAAACATAAACTTCAAACTCAAGTATTACAATTTTCCTTATATCAAACTATCCCAATACCCTATAACAAAATGATGACGCATGATGACTTTACCAAATAATAACTATCATCCGGCGAAATCTCCATCAGAAGTAAGGATTGCATCAAAAGTAAGGAAGACCTGCAATCATGAACAAATTGGGGGGGGGAATGAGTCTTGTGGACTTAGTGAGTAGATACCAAAGAAAAAAACAAATCACAAGAAACATGTAAAACATGTTTATAAAATGATTTACATGCATGCATAGTCAAAAACAAAACAAGCGCTCAACGCCAAATTCGTGCGCACAGACTGAGCGAGGAACGAACGATCCATTGTCGATAAGGTAGCGGATCATACCATTTCAGATGGATGAGACCCTAACAATTACCCCGGCGGAAACATATGATGAGTTATAAAAAACAAAACAAACATACACCAATCGTCGGGGCGGAAATATAATAATGGCCGATCATCTCAGCGGAAACATACCAAGAAAACATCAATCGATCGCTGAGACATAAACATATAATTATAATGCATATTCTTTAACAAGTCAAACTCAATGCAAATCATAAATTAAAACATTAAAACTTGTGAAACTTAAGCAAAGAAAACATAAAACGAGGCATCTACTCACAGTGATATGCTGTAGAGGATTACTGGGAGGTAGGCGGTTGATTGAGCTATCGATCTACAATAAGATAAGAATGGTAAGATCTTTGACTTGATTTCTTGGAGCAAGAAAAGTACAACGCGAACAAAAATCAAGCATGTTATCACTTATTTCTTAAACGAATCACATATTCTATTAACCCATTTATCTGAATTAAAATTATTTCCCCAACTATTAACTATTACACGTTAAGGCATTTTCTATACATTAATATTAATATATATATATATATATATATATATATATATATATATATATAATATATATATATATATATATATATTCAACATTAACTTTCTTCTATAAATAAACACCAATACAATTTTAATCCATTCTCACTTAAAGCCCTTACACAACTGTCATGGTCAAAAAATTTCTCCCCTGCCACGGCATCACTGGCACAATTTGCCCCCTCCTCAGTGCACAAAGCATCATCATTTTTCTTTTTTTAAACTCAGCTCACCACAACACTCTAGATTCACCTTATCCCATCTAATCCCTAACAAAACAAAAAAAAATGGCTCCACACTGTTAGGGATATGCCCTATACCCAACATATGGATTAGTTATATGTACATGTATTTGTAATATTTTCATTAATTAATAAAATGGAAATCTTTATTATACGTGTCTTACATAACTTATATGAATCATCAACACTGTAATAAAATCCTTGGACTAATAAGACGATGGCTTCCACGCCTTATGAGATTTATTACTCTTAAAAATTCATAGTCATAGTTTTATGAATAATCTGGGCGTTCACAAAGCGGAGAGACTAGCATGATGATATGATCTGCCCTTAAGTGGGGTAGCCGATCTCATAGGCTACTAGCGGAGATCCGTCCGCTTGGTGTATCACATCGATGCATGAGTTGCTCGTGTCTATCGAACTGACCGCCGAAAGTTTTCATATGGAGTGTTTATCCCATGTGTTTGTGAGAACTTTCATGTATCGATTATATGACTAGTCCTTAGATTTGAGGTCTTTGCAATCTTATGTGTGGATCAAATAACTTTGACATTCTTCTTCCCCGGTTCAAAAGATCCGATCATAAGGGTATGATTGGGTCATTTGTTGAAACACATGAAGTTTGTAAAGATACAACAGAGAATCGCCACTCTCTCGGATAATATTTTCTTATAAGAGTAGTATTCCAGTTCGCGGGTTGATATGTGTGATCAGTGCTTGAGACTGTGGCCACAATGGAAGAATCATGTGAGATTCTTGGGTTAGCACGATTCATGACATTATCAACATCATACATTTGACCATATGGGTAGACACTTTCGGTACCCTAGGTCAATAGGTGGGGATACAGTGAGGCGAAGGACCGTATCATATGTAAATCGCATACAGAATGGGTATATATATCTTTCATTCTCATTTGGGGGCCTTGGCATATTGCTAGATGTCAACCTTGGTCATTGAAATCGAACGACCATCTGATCGGAGGATAATTTATGTTCGATTAAATTATCAAGATTCATTTCATGTCCAACTTGAGGGGAACCCAAAAGGTCACACACAACAAAGTCGAAATCAATAGTTAATAGTGCACATTATATATTTAACATCATATATGATTGCTGTAGGAATTGTTCATAAATGGTTCAATGTGTTTAATTATTGAACAGATCATTTATGAGATTCCATAGTGGCTTAGGGATTGGTGAATGACGATAGGGGTACTTTGGGAATTGGAATAAATAAAAAAATAAATAAAATAAAATACTATTCACGTGAATAGTACTACGTGAATAGTAAAATATTTTTTTTGTTATTTTTGTTATTTGTTTTGAATTCCAATTCGGCCCAAACTCTTATTAGGGTTTTATAATCTCATTAAACCACTAAATTAAGATCCAAAGGCTAAGATTAAATTGGTTTTTATCCCTCATCGGATTCTTAATTAATTTTGTTGTCTTTGGAGCACTATATAAACCCAAAGAATTCTTCACAAATTTTTGCACCAAACCTTTCATATCTTGGGTTTATATAAGTGAGCAATTCTAAATTTTAAGAGTAAGCCACTGATTTTGAGGATCCTTAAGTCTAATTGACTAGAGGAACCTCGAGTTAAAAGTTTTGAGGTATTTGCCTAGGCTAGCACCAAAGGCAAAATACACGTGCACTCAAGGCGTAGTCTTGCCGTTGAGTTTTGGCTTTGGTGTGTGCATCTTTGGAGGCCACACACTTGGGTGGCTCTTTGGAACGTGGAAGAGCTTGCTGAGTTCGAGAAAAGCTTGTAGATTGGAGGGAGGACTGGAGAAGTCTACGATTCAAGTAAGTCTTTTTCTTTCTTTATTTTAATTAGAGTTCTTATGATAGTTAGCATGTTTAGGTTTATGTTCTTTGCATGTTTTATGTGTTTTATGCTTAGAATATAGAGTAACATGCCTAGGCTTGTAGAATAATCAAAACAAATGGGTCTTGGGTAAAGAGAAAGCGGCATCATAATTTTTTATTTTATTTTTCCGCTGCACACTCGCGGCCGCTTCTCAACAGTGGTATCAGAGCGCCGTTTTTGTTTTGATAAGTTCTCTCTCATTTGAACTCGAAATTGGGTGTTTAAAAGCTCTTTGGAAAACTAACACTCTGAACATAAATTTAGGCACAAGCTTTGCATGATTTGGTTAAGATTTGAATTGTTAAATTGCATTTAAAGTTCACGTGTCGGCAGAAAAATGTGAATAGTAAATTTATTTGAATAAAATAAAATGCAATATCATAATTAAATATTAATCAAAGTTATTTAATGCCTAAAATAATTCCAACATATTAAAACACATATGCTTGATGATTCTATGTATGATTAGAATTGGCATGATTATTTTAGGGTGCAAGTATCTAGAGACTTTCTAAGAAATAGAGAGTGTATTGCTTATCCCTTAGCTAAGTAATTATTCCGTGATGAACTTAGAGATTTATTACCTTTAAGGCTAATAAATATAAATCACTTGTTTATAAAAAAAGACATTATAAAAGATACAAGTGGGGTGGGACCAAGGCGTTACCGCGTTAATAAAACTTTCCAAACTAAAGTTAATTTAACCATCACTCACTACCTTTTTATAGCCAAAAGGAAAAGCTGTGAAGACATCTAGAAAATCATTTACTCAAAGCTTACCTTAAAGCATATTTAAAGTGTTGGACTAATTTGAAGGATCTATTATTTATTCCTGTCACCAAGACGATAAGAGCCTAAGAGGTAAGAGTATTTAAGAGAGTTCGCTCCACCCTCCCTCTGGGGAATTTTCAGTGGAGGAATCCATTTGACAGTTATTCACTTAAACTTGCTAAAATCCTCAATAATAATTTAAGTCTAAAATTTGCCTCCCATTGTAAAGTATAGACCCAAAGGGCTTAAACCGTATTGGCGGGACTAGGCTTTACCAGACTGACCAATACCAATTTGTCCCTAAATCGTACTATTGACAATGGTTTGACTTTTCTGAGTCACAAGACGCAGCGACCCTTAGGCGTGGTCTTATAACTTAGTGGCAAAGATTGGGTGTCCACAAGGACTAGCATAAGCTATGACATGTTTGATTGCCAAACCCAACGATCAAGGAATTGTGATTTATATCATAAATTAGTTGGGAACCTACCTAATTATCGTATTTTATAACGACCGGCCCTAGTCGGAGTTATGACATGATGATAATGGGATCCTTGCCCACAAGAAATCCATTATATTGGGGTTGATGCGATTTGCTTAAAATTTTAAAACAATTGAGTGAGAGCAAATTCATAATATTTAAAGCCCATGTTATTATGAAACATTAATAAAAACATATTCCTAATTTTAACATTCTTTCTTAATAGGTGGGTTAAAATATTTGACAAACATTCAAATGGCAAACAGAGTATCAATTCGTTCCATCCTTGATGAGCATAAGCTCAAAGGGGACAACTACAATGACTAGTTTAGAAACCTTAAAATTGTCTTACGACAAGAAAAGATTTTCTATGTTCTTGAAATACCATTTCCCTCTGAACCCGTAGAAGATGCTGACTAAAATACATTCGATGCTTGGAAGAAACACGTCGATGATAATGAGCAAGCAGTTTTCATAATGCTTGGCTCTATGTCGGACGAACTTCAGAAAACTCACGGAGATATGGATGCTCAAACCATCATCTTTCACTTGAAGGAGTTGTATGCAACTTCCGTTCATACCGTGAGATTCCAAGTGTCATGTGCCTTATTCCAAACAGTGTTTAAAAAACGTATTGAGGCGCCGCCTCTCGGCGTCGGGGCGTCAAGGCGGCCGCCTAAGATGCCTAAGCCTGTTTTTGCCGCCTATAACCGCGTGAGGCGGCCGCCTCAGCCCACCTCGCGGCGAGAATCGGCGTGAGGCGGCCGCCTCACTCGCTGCTGTGAAAATTAAGGCTCTATTGAATATTGAGGAAGAAGAAGAAGGAATTTTAAAAAAAGAGAGAATAGAGAGAAGAAGAAGAAGTTTACACTTTACAAAAAGAAGAAGAATAAGAAGTTTACAGAAAGAATAAGAAGAAATTTACAGAAAGAGAAAGAAGAGAGAGAATGGGGAAGTTAACCGAAGTTTACAGGTGCGCTTCTAGTTTTTTCATCTTCATATCTGCTTCTTTTTCTTTTTGTAATCGACGTCTTTCATATTTAGTCTTCATCTTTCGTCTTCGTCGTCTTCTTTTGCTTCGTCTTCTTCCTCGTCTTTGTCTTCTTCTGTTTTTATTTTTTCTTCTCTCTATTTTTTTCTTTCCCCTGTTTTTGTAAGGCTTTGGGCCTGTGCTTTGGGCCTATGATGTGTAAAACCCTGTTAAGAATGTTTTTTTTCTTTCTCCTGTTTTCTTTCATCTCTATTTTTTCTTCATTTTCTTTTGTTTTTTCTTCTTTGATCGATGCGCCCGCCTCTCCGCCTCGATACAGTCCGCCTCTCCGCCTCAATGACCGACCGCCTCGAGGCGCCGCACCATATTTTTAAACACTGATTCCAAATAAGGTATAAGGAAGGATATGTTATTGGACATGTGTTTAAGATGATTGGCCACATTGAAAAATTGGCCAACCTCGAGTTCATCATGGATAATGAGATATGTCAGGATCTAATTCTTCAGTCCTTAGCAAAAGAATTATGTAACTTTATTATGCAATTTCATCTATCTAATAAAGAAGCTACTTTAATAGAATTGCACAATCTGATAAAGCAAGCAGAGAATGACTTGAAACCGGAGCTTAAAACCTCCGTCATGCTTACGGGTACGGACCTGAAGCCACGAGGCCCAAAGAAAAATAAGGGCAAGGCCAAGGCTCCAGATCACCTAAAGCCCAATGGTAAGGTGGAGAAGAAAAAGAGAAAGGGGCAATGTTTATTTTGTGGAAAGAATGGTCATTGGATGAAAGATTGCAGATCCTTGAAAGCCAAGGAAGCTAGGGAAGCCCAAGAGGCCAAGAAGCCCAATGCTTCAGGTATGTTGTATATGATTGAACTATATTCTCAAAACTCTTAACCTTCTACTTGGGTGCTTGACACCGGTTGTGGGACTCACTTGGGTAATAATGTGCAGGGCCTGAGAAACAGTAGGAGACTCCTTCATTGGGAGGTTGACTTACGCATGGGTAATGGAGAAAAACTTATTGCATTGTGCATGGGGACTTATTCATTAGTTTTGCTGAATGGTTTAGTTTTAGACTTAGAAGATTATGTTTATGTACATTCTCTAGTAAAGAACATCATTTCAATTTCTTCTTTATGTAATAAAGATTTTTCATGCCTAATAAGTTGTAATGAATGTTCTATTTATTTCAATGAAATAAAATATGGAGATGGTATTTTGAATAATGGTATCTATGTCTTACAAACTAACAAAGAATGTTCAACCTCTAATAGATACAACGTTAACTCGATAATCTCAATGAATCACTTCTATGGCACAGTCGCTTAGGTCATATTAGTGAAACAAGATAAACTAAGCTACATAAGGATGGGTATTTCAGACTCTTCAAATATGAACCGTATGGAACTTATAAGTCTTGTTTACTTGGTAAAATGATCAAATTACTCTTCAAAGGTAAAAGACAACGTGCATCGAAGACATTAGAACTCATACACTCTGAAGTATGCGGACCAATGTCAGTCACCGCTAGAGGTTGATTCTCCTACTTCTTACCTATATCGATGATCACTCGCAATATGGGTATGTGTACCTTATGCGGTATAAATCTGAAGCCTTTGAGAAATTCAAAGACTTCAAAGGTGAAGTAGAAAACGAGCTTAATAAAAGTATTAAGTCATTAAGGTCTGACCGAGGTGGTGAATACTTAAGCAACGAATTTTCAAGATTACTTGAGTGAAAATGGCATTGTTTCCCAGTGGATGATGAGTGGTATTTATATCACTATTTCCCACTCATTGAACCTTATATTTTGTATAGTTTCTTGGGTTTTGTGAATATTTTGATGTGTTTTGTGTTATTTTGTAGATAAATAAAGTTTCAGAACATTCTGGAGGTGATTTGGAGCAAAACAGGAAAAACTGGACAAAAAGGGCAAAATCGTCATTTCAGCGTCGCGACGCTGAAGCCTTTCGCGTCGCGACGCCCAGAATGCGCCGGAATTGCTAACGTGCGCCGTGGACACGTGGACCAATCAGAAAATTTGCTAACGTGCGCCGCTTGCTAAAATACGCCGATCATGCTATCTTGCGCTTGCCACGTATCGCCATCACAACGGACTTGCTAATGTGTGCCGGTGCCACGTGTCGCGATCTAACGCTGCCGACAATCGCCCTCCACACGTCAGCGTGACGTAAGCAATGACGTCATGAACAGTGCCACGTCATCGGATAAGGATCTGATCTCTTAGCCGCCTCGCCACGTGTCAAGCCGTCATTGTGCCACGATTCACTGTAGCTGGCGTCGCGACGCTGAACTGTAGCTGGCGTCGCGACGCTGGACCCTTATCCGCGCCTATAAATAGAGCTTGAAATTTCAGATTTCAGTGTACCTCTCCCTCCCACTTCTTTGATGTAATTAGGGAGTTCTTCTCTCTCTAAGTTTCTTTTAATTTAGTTTTGTAATTTTTAATTACGTTCTGTAATAATAATAATTTACTTTCTTTACTTTTTACAGTTTTTACTATTCACATGAGGAGGTAACTTCCCCAGCTAGGGTGAAAGGTAATTATTTTACTATTGCTATTTAGATTAATCTCCCTTAAAAATAATATATTCACTATTTGAAACCTGACTAATAAAGGATACCGCTATATTGGTCGGTTGGTAATTTAATTTTAATCTGGTTTAAACCTGACTAATCAAGGATACCGCCAGATTGGTCGGTTGGTAATTTAATTTTGGTTCCGCCTTTTTGGCTGGTTTATTTTGGTTCCGCCTTAATGGCTGGTTGGACTTAATTTGACTTAATCAGGATACCGCCAGATTGGTCGGTTGGTAATATTATCACAAGTTTATATATTATTTTATGGGAGATATCTAAATTAGTAGTAGTAAAAGTAATTCCTTTTACCTTAGCATTTATTTTATTGTAATTTACCTTTCAGTATTTACCAACTGCAATTACTTTTCAGCACTGTTACTTATGGCTTTTACTTTTAAGTTTTCATTAGCCCTAGCTATGTGTCATAACTAAGTTAGTTATCTAGGGTTGTGATAAATTTCAATATCACGGGTTTATAAGGGGTTAGATTATAATTTGGGTAATATAAAGATTTATTTATTGAGTCTTAATCTTAATGCTATTTAATTAACTGGCCATTAATTAAATTGATTAGGTAAACTTAAAATGAACTAGACATAGGGATTTTAGGTTTAAAACCTTAGACTCAATAGCCCACGATCTTCCTTGAGGATAGATAACCATTTAATAGATTTCCTTACAGGATAGGAATATACCTGTCGGGCGGGGGTAGCCATAATTGGAACTTAATCTTAATGAATCTAGGTAATTTGGTTGACATAGACATATGGTTCAATCGGATTATACTAGGTATTTGTAATTGACCATCGGAAGAGGCTTTTACATAAATTAGTGTTCCAGGTTAATAAATCAATATTTTACCCAACTATAAGATAATCATTTCATCTTTAAATAATATTGGAATAAATCACAACCCTAGATAGTTTTTAATATTAAATTTTCTTAAAATCTACTTTCGAACAATTTTATTTACTTGTCTTTAAATTTAGAATCGTCGCCATTTCAATTCAATTAAACAACCTGTTAAATACTGGTAATCATTTGGCCCTATAAATTGATAACAAAAGGTTTTAAGTCCTCGTGGGATCGATACTTTTTATACTACTTGAACGATACGTACGCTTGCGTTATACGTGTGTGTTTACGCCGGTCAAGTTTTTGGCGCCGTTGCCGGGGACTTAGTTATCTTTTACTATTAGTTTACGGGTTAGATTCGTTACTTGTATCTAATTTTTCTTTTTACTTATTGTTATTGTTTTCTTGTGTTTCAGGTTCTCAGAAACTTCATGAGACGAACCAGAAGCTTTGAACTCCGACCGCTTGACCCGGAAATTGAAAGAACTATCAGACAGTTGAGAAGGGAAAGGCGAGAAGCCCAAGAAGCTTTAGTCAACATGGAACCTGAACCTTTGGAGGTTGCACCACCAATTCCCATTCGAGACAGAACCATTCCGGTGGTTGACAGACTCATTTCATGTATTGTACTTCCTCCATTACCAGCAAATGCGGGTGACATCAAAACTTGCATTCAGATGATTCAGCAGTCAGTTCAGTTTGGGGGGAATGCAACTGAAGATCCTAATGCCCACATCAGCAACTTCCTGGAAGTTTGCGGCACTTTCAATTACAACCGAGAAGCTGAAGAAGCAATGAGACTGCGTGTTTTCTCATACTCCTTGAAGGACAGAGCTAAAGCTTGGCTACATTCATTACCAGCAGGTTCTACACAACATTGAACACTTTAGCCACCAAATTTCTTGCAAAATACTTTCCACCAGCCAGAACCGGAAAGCTGAGGAATGACATCACATCCTTTGTGCAACAAGACTCAGAAACTCTCTACGAAGCTTGGGAAAGGTACAAAGATTTACTCCGGAAATGTCCACACCATGAGATTCCAAAATGGCTTCAAGTCCAAACATTCTATAATGGACTTTCTGGAATAATGAGAACCACAATCGATGCTGCTGCTGGAGGAGCTTTAATGGCAAAAGGAGAAGATCAAGCCTGGGAACTAATCGAAGAAATGGCCAACAACAATTCCTTGTGGCCAACAGAAAGAAGTCTGATTCAAAGAATTGCAGGAATTTATGAAGTTGGAGCCAATACAGCAGTCAACACCAAGCTAGATCAAATATGCAAATTCATGGAGACTCTTACCACTGGATCCACAAGTTCACCATATGGAGGAGCACCAGAACCAAACCAACTTGAAGAAACGGTGAATTATGTCAACAATTTCAACAGGCAGGGGAACAATCCATATTCCAACACCTACAACCCAGGGTGGAGGAATCATCCTAATTTTTCATGGAGCAACAATTCAGGCCAACAAAAGAACTATCCACCACCTGGATTCCAGCAACAGAACAAAGGCCAGGAGCATACAAATGAACCAGTGATGGCAGAGATGTTAGCTCAATTAAAAAGATATGAAGCTATGATTCAGAGCCAATCAGCTTCCATCAAAGCACTGGAGAATCAAATCGGACAACTGGCCAATGCTCAGAGTTACAGACCACCAGGTAATCTTCCCAGCAACACAGAACCAAATCCAAGGAACCGAGGGAAAGAGCAATGTCAAGCTATTACTTTAAAAAGTGGTACTGAGATCAATAAAGATGTTGGAATCAAGGCAACAATTGAAGAAGTTCCAAAAGAAGCAGTTCCACAGATGGAGGAAAAAGAAGCAAAGGAAAAAGAAAAAGAACAGATCACTCCACCACCACCTTTTCCTCAGCGTCTTTAGAAAAACAAACTGGACAAACAGTTTGCTCGTTTCTTGGAGATTTTTAAAAAGCTGCACATTAACATACCATTTGCAGAAGCCTTGGAACAAATGCCCAGCTATGTAAAATTCATGAAAGATATTCTTTCACGAAAACGAAGATTGGGAGACTACGAAACAGTAGCATTAACGGAAGAATGCATCAACATTATTCAGAGGAAACTTCCTCCGAAGTTGAAAGATCATGGCAGTTTCACAGTTCCATGCACCATTGGAGAACATTATATCGGTAAGGCTTTATGTGATTTAGGTGCCAGTGTTAATTTAATGCCTTTTTCTATTTACAGGAAACTGCAAATTGGAGAAGCAATGCCTACCTCGGTATTTTTGCAACTTGCTGATCGAACGCTTGCATTTCCGAGAGGAGTCGTTGAAAATGTGCTGGTCAAAGTTGACAAACTCATTCTTCCAGCAGACTTCATCATCCTTGACATGGAAGAAGACAAAGAAATACCTATCATTCTTGGGAGACCATTTTTGGCTACAGGTAAAACTGTGATTGATGTGCAAAAAGGAGAACTAACCATGAAAGTGCAGGACCAAGAAGTGACATTTAATGTTTTCAAAGCTATGAAATTTCCGAGCGATGAAAAGGAAGAAGAAGAATGCTTCAGAGTTGATGTTATTGATAGTATCATTCAGAATACTGAGCCAAATCCCACGGATACACTTGAAGCTTGCATCACCAATATGACTGACAGCGAGCTAGATGCTGAAATCCTGGAATGTATTAACTATCTTGACAAACCATTTCGATTCAAAGCAACACCACCAGTTGAAAGCTTGGAATTGCTAAAGAAAGATCGAATCAAGCCTTCGATTGAAGAACTACCACAGCTGGAGCTGAAGTCACTTCCGGGCCATCTCAGGTATGCATTTCTTGGAAACTCTTCTGAATTACCTGTTATTATTTCTTCTTCACTAACATTGGATCAGGAAGAAAAGCTACTGAGAGTATTACGAGAGCACAAAAGAGCCATTGGCTGGACTATAGCAGACATTCGAGGCATTAGTCCATCATTTTGCATGCACAAGATCCTGATGAACGATGAGTACAAACCCACAGTGGAGCATCAACGAGACTCAATCCAATCATGAAGGAAGTCGTGATGAAAGAAATCATTAAATGGTTAGATGCTGGCATCATTTACCCCATCTCAGACAGCAGTTGGGTGAGTCCTATGCAGTGTGTACCAAAGAAAGGAGGAATTACTGTGGTCACCAATGAAAAGAATGAATTGATTCCGACAAGAACGATGACTGGATGGAGAGTATGCATGGACTACCGAAAACTGAACAAAGCCACGAGAAATGACCATTTTCCTTTACCATTTATTGACCAGATGTTAGACAGGCTGGCAGGACATGAGTTCTATTGCTTTCTGGACGGATATTCAGGGTACAATCAGATTGCCATCGCACCAGAAGACCAGGAGAAAACTACATTTACATGTCCCTATGGTACTTTTGCTTTCCGCAGGATGCCATTTGGATTATGTAATGCCCCCGCCACTTTTCAGCGTTGCATGATGGCCATATTCTCAGACATGCTGGAGCAGAGTATGGAGGTTTTTATGGATGATTTTTCTGTGTTTGGAGATTCTTTTGACCATTGTTTGCAAAATTTGGAACAGGTATTACAAAGGTGCGAAGATACAAACCTGGTACTCAACTGGGAGAAATGCCACTTCATGGTGCAAGAAGGCATTGTTCTTGGACACCGGATCTCACAAAAGGGAATCGAGGTAGACAAAGCAAAGATCGAGACAATTGAGAAACTACCTCCACCAACATCTGTCAAAGGGATTCGAAGTTTTCTTGGACATGCAGGTTTTTACAGGAGATTTATCAAAGACTTTTCCAAGATTGCTAAACCTCTTTGCAATCTTCTGGAAAAAGATGTGCCTTTCAACTTCACCAAAGAATGCCAGGAAGCTTTCGAGATCTTAAAACAGAAGCTGATTTCTGCTCCCATCATTGTAGCACCAGATTGGACCCTTCCATTCGAGGTAATGTGTGATGCTAGTGATTTTGCTGTAGGTGCAGTTCTGGGACAACACAAAGCAAAGATTTTCCACACCATTTACTACTCCAGCAGAACTCTGAATGAAGCTCAACTCAACTACACAACCACTGAAAAGGAGTTGCTAGCAGTTGTGTACGCTTTTGACAAATTCCGCTCCTATCTGTTGGGTCCCAAAGTGGTGGTCTACACAGATCATTCAGCAATCAAATATCTGATCACAAAGAAAGATGCCAAACCCAGATTGATTCGTTGGATACTTCTTTTGCAAGAATTCGACGTAGAGATTCGAGACAGGAAAATGGACAGAGAATCAGGTGGCAGATCATTTATCGGGGCTCGAGAATGGAGAAACAGCTGGCAAAGAATTATCAATCAAAGAAACTTTTCCAGATGAACAGCTGTTTGCCATGAAACAACAGGAAGTCCCTTGGTATGCTGACTATGTCAACTACATTGTGTCAGGAAAATGGCCGTTGGAATGGACAACTCAGCAACGGAAGAAGTTCTTCAAAGAAGTCAAGCACTATGTCTGGGATGAACCGTACTGTTTAAACGTCTGTGCTGATCAATTATTGAGACGGTGTGTTCCACATGAGGAGGTCAACAGTGTTTTGCAACACTGTCATTCATCACCATACGGCGGACACTTCAGCGGAAACAAAACTGCAGCCAAAGTCCTTCAATCAGGTTTGTTCTGGCCCACACTTTTTAAAGATGCTTATCTGTTTGCTTTTCAATGTGACAGGTGCCAGAGAACGGGGAATATTTCGAGGAGAAACGAAGGACCGTTGCAAAACATTCTGGAAGTGGAGATATTCGATGTATGGGGTATTGATTTCATGGGACCCTTTGTTCCATCATTTGGAAACCTGTACATCCTGGTTGCTGTAGACTACATCTCCAAATGGGTTGAAGCAATTGCACTGCCATCCAATGATTCAAAAGTGGTGATCAAATTCCTGAAAAAGAACATTTTCACTCGGTTTAGAACACCTCGAGCAATCATCAGCGATGGTGGCTCTCATTTCTGCAACAGATACTTTGATGCACTCCTATCCAAATACGGAGTTACTCACAAAGTTGCCACAGCTTACCATCCACAGTCAAATGGACAGGTTGAGGTTTCAAACAGGGAGATCAAGAGAATCCTAGAAAGAACCATTGGATCAACAAGGAGGGACTGGTCAACAAAACTAGATGATGCATTATGGGCCTACCGAACAGCTTACAAGACACCCATTGGTATGTCCCCATATCGATTGGTGTTTGGGAAAGCATGCCATCTGCCAGTTGAGCTTGAACACAAGGCGTACTGGGCACTGAAGAAGTTGAATCTTGACTCACAAGCTGCAGGAGAGAAAAGACTTCACCAACTCAATGAATTGGAGGAATTTCGCCTACAGGCTTATGACAATGCCAAATTATACAAGGAAAAGACCAAAAAATGGCATGACCGAAAAATAGTGCACAGACAGTTGGAACCAAGGCAGCAGGTGTTGTTGTACAACTTGAGATTGAAACTTTTCCCTGGAAAGTTGAAATCTAGGTGGTCCGGACCATTTGTGATCACTCAGGTTTTACCATATGGAGCTGTTGAGTTACTGGATCCCAATACCAACAACACATTCAAGGTTAACAGTCAGCGTGTCAAGCACTACTGGGGAGACAAAAAGAAAGTGTCACACTTTCAGATCCAGCATAAACGTTCGAGCAGTCACGTCTAGCTGACGACTTTAAACTTAGCGCTCGCAGGGAGGCAACCCATGCAATTTTTGTATAAATTGTGATTTGGTGTGATTTAATTTTGTGTGTTTAGTTTTTGCAGATTAAGTCATTTCAAGATGGAAGAAGCTCTCGCAAATCTTCACAAGCAATTTCCTTCTCTCCCTCAAAAATCTCTAATGAAAGTTTACAAAGCTCGCTTGGAACAGATGAGGTTACTGACGATCCATGGTGTTCCCAATGACATTTGTTGGGTAATTGAAGCACGAGTCCGATTGGCAGGTGAGTCTTCTGACTCTTTTAATTCACATCTGCCTGGTTTTGGAAGAAGCACCTATGCAAAGAAACGAAGAGCTAAACAAATGGGTGTTTGTTACAAATGTGCACGTTGGAATTGCAATACTCGTTGTCGTTCTTTAGGAATGGTGTCTGTTAATCGCGAAGACAAAATTAAATTCATTAGGGATGGCCTGAGTAAGGAGTCTTTAGATGATATATCTTCGACTCTTGAGACGCATCCCAGTGGATATGTTCACATAGACTTTCGCAGATTACATACACAATTTCAAAAAGAAAGACAACAGTTAAGTCTTGGGAATCTGACTCAAAAAGACCATGTTTGCCAATTTATAAGAAAATTGGATGGGAAGCTTGTCCCTGACGCATAGACGTTAATCAAGCTAAAAATTCTTGTACATATTATCTCTTTGTCTTTTCCTGATAATATTGATTTGTTTTGTTATTTTCTCCGACAGGATCCAGACCTTTTTGACCATATCAAGATTTATTTTACTATTTTGCTACTAATCGTCCTTTGGAAGATACTTGTGCTATTTTTACTCACCCTTTTCAGGTATTATAAATTCAACTCATCATTGCACTTTTGAAGACATCCAGAGTAAAAAATGGAAGCCACTTCAAGAAGACGAGTTGAAAACATTTGTGTGTTTTGCGGTAGTACTGTTGGTACTAAACCACAATACATAGAAGTAGCACATGAATTGGGTCGAGTCTTAGCTGCAAGGAATATTCACTTAATATATGGAGGAGGCAATCTTGGACTAATGGGGATTGTTTCAAAGGCCGTACAGGAAGGAGGCAGTCACGTTTTGGGAATCATCCCAAAACCCTTGGCAGAGGTAAATCTTATTGAACCATCAAATGGAGAGGAATTAATCGTGCCAGGTATGTCTGAACGACTGATGGAAATGATTAACCGTGCTGATGCTTTTATTGCTTTGCCAGGTGGCTTGGGCACATTGGAGGAAATTGTTATTGTACTATATTGGGCGAACCTGAACATACACCAGAAACCAATTGGGATGTACAACGTTGATGGGTTTTATGATTTTCTTTGTGTGTTTCTTGATGATGCTCGAAGAAATGGGTTCGTGTCAAAACCTTTAAAAGAACTTCTATTTACTGCCAGAACTGCTCCATATCTAATTGACCAACCCATAGCCTATGAACCAAAAGTTGACCCTATCATTTCAAAGGCAAATTGGTCCGAGGACGATGGTGGTAAGAGGCGTAGAATTAATCTGGATCTTAACCTTTAATTTCCTGTAAAATTTCAGCAAACCAGGTATTACCTTCTAAACTCTTCTTCTACTTTTTAAGACATTGGGGACAATGTCTCATTTAGGTTTGGGGGAGGGAATTAGTTGATTAGTACCTTGCTTTTTAGTTTGTATGTTGTTTTTATTTTTAGTCCAAAATTTTTCAAAAAAATACAAAAAAATTGAAAAATTTTCAAAAATTACAAAAATATTTTGTGTTTTTTGTATTTTTGTATTTTGACTAAAAAAGTGAAATTGGTGAGAGGTAGCTGAGTAAGGAGTTCCCACTCCTGATACGTATCTCAAACCATTTATTTCGGAACAAGTTAATTTTTGTTTATTTCATTTTAAATTATTTAATTTGTAAATTCTCCTTAACACTGACTAAAATGAATCTTCATATGCTCAGTTGACAGGTATTATCAACATACATGGAAACATACGGACATGAGCTAAAATTGAAAAGTTTGTAATATTCAGTGCTTTAGTTTAATTGGAGGAAGCATCTCAAAAAGCAGTGGAGTAAAAAAAAAAAAAACGTCCGAGATCCGAGTTATTAAGTCTGTAAGGGTGTTTTAACACCTAGTGCCCTAAAGCCAACTGGTTTGGGAGTCACTGGCCCAAAGCTCGCTACATGGATCAAAGATGCTACAAAAATATATATATCTGAAGTCTGAGTAATTAAGTCCGTAGGGGTGTCTTAACACCTGGTGCCCTAAAGCCAACTGGTTTGGGAGCCACCGACCCAACACTCGCTACATAGATGGAAGATATTGTATATAAATAAAAAAAATAGAGAAAAATCAAAGAAAAAATCAGAAAAATGAGAAAAAAGTATTCCATTGCTACAAAAAGGTGTGAAATCTGATAGAACTTTAGGACAAAAATATTACTTTCTTATCAACTGCACTTATGACTGCTGTGGGCAAAAATGAGTTGTTTAATATTATGTTGGCTGTGTTTATGAAGAATGGTAAAAATGATCGGAGAATTTACTTATTTGGTAATTTAGAATGAAACAAAACAACTAGAAACTTGGAGTAGAAGTTTCACCTGATTAGTCACTAACTTCTTTATTCTCTTTTCGCTTGTCTTTTTGCTTTTGTGTGCATTAGTTTTAATACCTTTTTACTTTTGTAAAATGTTTGTGGGTATCATTGCTGTAAACCCTCACGAGACTACAACTCGTCCACTAGGGACACCTAGGGGTTTAAAGGCTTGTTGCATACGCTAAATGCAACCGTGATCCCTACGAAAGTGGCTTAGTTAAATTTTAAAGATGTTTATGTTATTCTACTCTATGTTTTGCTCGAGGACTAGCAAAATGTTAGGTTTGGGGGTGTGATGAGTGGTATTTATATCACTATTTCCCACTCATTGAACCTTATATTTTGTATAGTTTCTTGGGTTTTGTGAATATTTTGATGTGTTTTGTGTTATTTTGTAGATAAATAAAGTTTCAGGACATTCTGGAGGTGATTTGGAGCAAAACAAGAAAAACTGGACAAAAAGGGCAAAATCGTCATTTCAGCGTCGTGACGATGAAGCCTTTCGCGTCGCGACGCCCAGAATGCGCCGGAATTGCTAACGTGCGTGGACACGTGGACCAATCAGAAAATTTGCTAACGTGCGCCGCTTGCTAAAATGCGCCGATCATGCTATCTTGCGCCTGCCACGTGTCGCCATCACAACGGACTTGCTAATGTGTGCCGGTGCCACGTGTCGCGATCTAACGCTGCCGACAATCGCCCTCCACACGTCAGCGTGACGTAAGCAATGACGTCATGAACAGTGCCACGTCATCGGATAAGGATCTGATCTCTTAGCCGCCTCGCCACGTGTCAAGCCGTCATTGTGCCACGATTCACTGTAGCTGGCGTCGCGACGCTGAACTGTAGCTGGCGTCGCAACGCTGGACCCTTATCCGCGCCTATAAATAGAGCTCGAAATTTCAAATTTCAGTGTACCTCTCCCTCCCACTTCTTTGATGTAATTAGGGAGTTCTTCTCTCTCTAAGTTTCTTTTAATTTAGTTTTGTAATTTTTAATTACGTTCTGTAATAATAATAATTTACTTTCTTTACTTTTTACAGTTTTTACTATTCACATGAGGAGGTAACTTCCCCAGCTAGGGAAAGGTAATTATTTTACTATTGCTATTTAGATTAATCTCCCTTAAAAAATAATATATTCACTATTTGAAACCTGACTAATAAAGGATACCGCTATATTGGTCGGTTGGTAATTTAATTTTAATCTGGTTTAAACCTGACTAATCAAGGATACCGCCAGATTGGTCGGTTGGTAATTTAATTTTGGTTCCGCCTTTATGGCTGGTTTATTTTGGTTTCGCCTTAATGGCTGGTTGGACTTAATTTGACTTAATCAGGATACCGCCAGATTGGTCGGTTGGTAATATTATCACAAGTTTATATATTATTTTATGGGAGATATCTAAATTAGTAGTAGTAAAAGTAATTCTTTTTACCTTAGCATTTATTTTATTGTAATTTACCTTTCAGTATTTACCAACTGCAATTACTTTTCAGCACTGTTACTTATGGCTTTTACTTTTAAGTTTTCATTAGCCCTAGCTATGTGTCATAACTAAGTTAGTTATCTAGGGTTGTGATAAATTTCAATATCACGGGTTTATAGGTTAGATTATAATTTGGGTAATATAAAGATTTATTTATTGAGTCTTAATCTTAATGCTATTTAATTAACTGGCCATTAATTAAATTGATTAGGTAAACTTAAAATGAACTAGACATAGGGATTTTAGGTTTAAAACCTTAGACTCAATAGCCCACGATCTTCCTTGAGGATAGATAACCTTTAATAGATTTCCTTACAGGATAGGAATATACCTGTCGGGCGGGGGTAGCCATAATTTGAACTTAATCTTAATGAATCTAGGTAATTTGGTTGACATAGACATATGGTTCAATCGGATTATACTAGGTATTTGTAATTGACCATCGGAAGAGGCTTTTACATAAATTAGTGTTCCAGGTTAATAAATCAATATTTTACCCAACTATAAGATAATCACTTCATCTTTAAATAATATTGGAATAAATCACAACCCTAGATAGTTTTTAATATTAAATTTTCTTAAAATCTACTTTCGAACAATTTTATTTACTTGTCTTTAAATTTAGAATCGTCGCCATTTCAATTCAATTAAACAACCTGTTAAATACTGGTAATCATTTGGCCCTATAAATTGATAACAAAAGGTTTTAAGTCCTCGTGGGATCGATACTTTTTATACTACTTGAACGATACGTACGCTTGCGTTATACGTGTGTGTTTACGCCGGTCAGTGGACTCCTCCGGGAACTCCATAGCATAATGCGGTCTCCGAAAGGAGAAATCGGACATTATTAGATATGGACCGATCAATGATGTCAGGCACAGATCTACCTCTTTCATTTTGGGGTCTTGCTTTAGAAACTGCAACACTACTACTAAACCAAGTTCCTTCCAATACTGTTAGTCAAACACCATATGAGTTATGGTCTGGGAAACGTCCTAGTCTTAGTTATCTAAGAATTTAGGGATGTGACACATATGTCAAGCTCACACAAACTAACAAATTGGATGATATGGCAGTTAAATGTAAGTTTGTAGGATATGTCTTGAACTCAAGAGCATACGTGTTCTACGTCCCAAATGAACAAAGAACATTTGTCTCACAAAATGCTAAATTTCTAGAGAATGAATTCCTTCTCAAGAAATATAGTGGGAGTAGACTTGACCTCGATGAGGTACGAGAAGAACAAACTAACATAGAACTAAACCCCAGGCCCCTCAAAAGGGCAGCAACGGAACAACCACAAGGTTATGAACTCAGAAGGTCTAGTAGGGAAAGACATGAGCCTGAAAGATATGGTTTCCATATTGATGAGGAACATGATCAGGTCATTGATAATGACGATCCCACCAGTTATGACGAAGCAATGCGTGACATTGATTCAGTCAAGTGGCTTGAGGCCATGAAATCCGAAATAGACTCTATATATCAGAATCAAGTCTGGGGCTTGGTAGATGCACCTGAAGGGATAAAACTCATAGGCTGCAAGTGGATTTACAAGCTTAAAACTGATGCAGAAGGCAACATCCAAACCTATAAGGCTAGGTTGGTGGTGAAATGTTATAGACAAATCCAAGGAATTGACTATGAGGAAACCTTCTCGCCTGTTGCAATGATAAAGTCCATTCGAATTTTACTGGCATTAGCTGCACACTTTGATTATGAGATTTGGCAAATGGATGTCAAAACAGCTTTCCTTAACGGGAACCTCCTAGAGGAAGTCTATATGACACAACCTGTGGGGGTTTGCATCTAAGGATGATCATAATAAAGTATGCAAACTTAAACGATCCATTTATGGACTCAAGCAAGCCTCCAGAAGTTGGAATATACGATTTGATGAGACAATCAAAGAATTTGACTTCATCAAAAATGTAGACGAGCCTTGTGTTTACAAGAAAAGTAGAAGGAGTGCTGTTGTATTTCTTGTATTATATGTCGATGACATATTAATCATCGGGAATGATATTCCCATGATGCAAGCCACCAAGCAATGGTTATCTCAGAATTTCTCCATGAAAGATTTGGGAGGAGCAGCCTACATCCTCGACATTAAGATCTACCGTGATAGATATAAGAAGTTGTTAGGACTTTCTCAATCTACGTACATAGATACAGTTTTGAAAAGATTCAAAATAGAAGATTCCAAAAGAGGTAATTTACCTACTTGTCATGGAATCAAATTATCTAAGGAGCAATGTCCACATACTCCTTCAGATAGAGAGCGTATGAGTATGATCCCTTATGTTTCAGCAATAGGATCGATCATGTACGTCATGCTATGTACAATACCTAATGTCTCTTATGCTCTTAGCATAACGAGCAAGTATCAGGCAAATCCTGGTGAGCAACACTGGGCAGCTGTCAAAACAATCCTCAAGTATCTAAGAAGAACTAAGGATGTGTTTTTGACATACAGAGACTATTCTGAGATGAAAGTCATTGGCTACTGTGATACAGAGACTGTCAAAACAATCCTCAAAGCAGTCAACTACATTGGACTCCACCAATAAAGCCGAGTATATTGCAGCCAATATTCGAAAACTCGGTATGCGGTGCGAGGCGGCGACTTGTGTGAGGCGAGGCGGTAGCCTCAATCCAAATATAGGAATAAAAAAATAAATATATAAAATAAAATCATAAATTCATAATATTGTCAAAATGAAATCATTCACAATACAAAATCATCTATCCAAATTAAATAAAATAAAACATAACCAAATCAGTTCATGAAAAAAAATGGTTATTAATCTCGAAATAAGCTATTATTTGTGTCTAATGGCATGAAATGTGGATCTAAAGTTTCATCTCCTCCATCATCATCTGAATTGTCATCTTCTAAAGTGTCATCATTATATCTAATTCCTCCATCATCCTCATCATCAGATGCAATATCATACCACTCAGGTTCTTCATCAACAAGTTGCAGAGTCTTTCCTTTACCTGCACAAATAGTATAAAGTCATATGTTTATCTATATGCAAATTACTTTGTATGTGATTTTATTTAAATAAATTACCTTGATTTCTTTTTCTCTTTTGTGCAGCTGGCCAACTTCCAATTTGTTGACTAATGTTAGCTCCTAAAAGTCCTCGAGGCAGCGATGTTTCCTCAACATTTTCTTCTCCAACCACCCACTCATCATCGGAAGGCACCTCCTCCTCAACTAAGGGATCTTCATCCTCTTTCATTGATTGTTTCTTCAAAAACTTATGTTGTAACCTCATG
This sequence comes from Zanthoxylum bungeanum, assembly GCA_019454045.1. Classification (NCBI taxonomy): domain Eukaryota; kingdom Viridiplantae; phylum Streptophyta; class Magnoliopsida; order Sapindales; family Rutaceae; genus Zanthoxylum; species Zanthoxylum bungeanum. Next base: position 189,931 of record SKCR01030493.1, read on the forward strand.
TTGTACATTACATACACTAATGAGTTCATTTTTTGAGTGGACAATCTATTTCTTCTCTTTGTATGAATCTACACACATTATTATAATTTTTTTCAAAAATAAAATAAATTAAGTTATTTGAATGACATATCAAGTAAGATTTTGTGAGCATATACCGAATTGAATGTACTCCAATTACGCTAGCATCCGGAAGATGAGCATGTCAGACTCAAAATCTTTATTGCTAAGGACTGCAGTTGAGGAGTATGGTCTTCATATTGTTTCCACCAATCAGCTACAATAAGTCAATAGCAATGAACACACAAATGATTGTAATAATTATAATACTACATAAATGATAATTCACAAATGATAAATCACACACCAGGGCTACGATTGAAGATGGTGGTTCTAGCAAGGCCAAAAGAAAACAACCTTACTTTATTTAAGAATGCATCCACCTGCACATCTGCTTTCGCTTTATCTTCATCATTGGTGATAAGTTTAGCTATACACATGAAAAATCCTAACTTAATCTCCTGATGAGTCGAAGGATTGTCTGAATACTGGATTTGAGGGTTCAAGAAATACGCGGCTGCATGCAAATGACGGTGCATCTGAAACTCCCACCTATCATCAATAATCTTCCATATCTCTTTGTATGCTCCCACTTCATCTCCCAAATTTTTTGCTATCTCTTCCTTTGCTTTATCTATGGCACCATAGATGAACCTCATCCCAAGTACCTTTTCACCATCTGTAATCCTCAACACATTAACCAAAGGTTTGGTGGTTTTTAATGCATAAGCCATGCTGAGCCAGAACCTATCATTCAAAATAATTTTATTCACTTCTTTCCCTTCAGGCTTCTTTGACAAACTATGATCATTACATTCCTTGGAAGTAAACATTTGCTGCAATTGTTGCTTGAGACTGTACATACTTTGTAATGTCAAGTATGCAGTAGTAAAACTTGTTGGAGCAGGACGCACCAAGTCTTTCTTTGTAAAACTCCTCATCAAGCCAAAACCGATCCATGGTTATATATGAAATTACTCAACTGTTATAAACATAGTAATAAATACATTGTCAAATAATTTTTTTTTTTAAAATAATAAACCAAAAAAATTGTGCAACTATAATTTATAATTACCTTCTTTGCTTTTGTTAATGCATTTTTGTGTTGAGGTAGCTTTCCAATTTGTTCAAGCATCAAATCAATACAGTGTGCGGCACATGGCGTCCACCACAACCCTTTCCTCTTATTCATCAACAGTTCCCCAGCTTTCTTGTAGTTTGATGCATTATCTGTCACTACTTGGATAACAATGTCCTCTCCAACTTCTTCAACAACATCATCAAGGAGCTTAAATAACAAGTTTGCATCCTTTACTACATCACTAACATCAACAGACTTTAAAAACACTGTCCCTTTAGGATTGTTCACAAGAAAGTTTAATAATTGTCTTCCTCTTATATCCTTCCACCCATCTAACATAATAGTCACACCTGTCTGTTTCCATGACTTTTTTACATTATCAACTACTTTTTGTATGTTTGTTACTTCCTTGTTCAGTATTGTAGTTGATAGCTCATAAGCTGTAGGTGGTTTTAGACCACGTCCAAAATTGCCAACTGACTGTAACATATTAACAAATGATGGACTACGGGCAACATTAAAAGCAATTCCATTCTAAAAAAGAACTTACCAATGTCTTGTATCGTGCGATCACGCAACTCTTTCTCACTTCCTTGCACTATCGGATTTTCACCCACCTCTGGCTCCTCACTCATTTGTACAAATCTATCCATTGGTCCTCTGACTCTTCTTTTGGGAGCAATAGTGTTTGGATCATTAGTTGATTTATTGTGCAATGAGACACTTTGGTCAATTATTTCCTCTCTATATAATTGTGCTACCTTTTTTGCATTAGATTGATTCTCCAAGTAATTTTTTATTTCATCTTTTACTTCTGGGGGAACCTCTGTACATGTACAAAACACATACCATGAACATGTTCTTTCATTCTAAACACACCCCCTTTAAGTATTTTATCACAAAAAGTACATTGAATATACTTATACCCTTTGTTTTCTCCTCTTTCTATTTCATGTACATACTTCCAAGCAGGATCTTTCCGACTCGCCATGGCCACTACAGTAAAAAAATTTCAGCAACAACAGTTAATTACAAATTCAGCCAACAGTTAATTACAATTTCAGCAATGATATAAATAAATAATAATGCTACTGCTTATTAATGATCAAGTACAAATAACAATGGTTGAACATGTCATCACCTTAACCTTTTTACTTCAATAGTGGCTGGGCAGTGAGCACTCAGTAAATAACAATTACATAAACAATGATATAAATAAATAATAAAATAAAAAGAAACAGGGGCTGCACATGCATCAAGTTTAGAAAAGAATAAATAAATAAATAATGATATAAATAAATAATAAAGTAAGAAGAAACAGTGGCTGGCAGCCATCATCAGTTTAGAAAAGAATAAATAAATAAACAATGATATAAATAAATAATAAAGTAAGAAGAAATAGTGGCTGGCAGCCATCATCAAGTTTAGAAAAGAATAAATAAATAAACAATAATATAAATAAACCATAAAATAAGAAGAAACAGTGAGTAAAACATGATTCAACTTTCAAAAAGGGAGAGTCTGTGTTGACGATAGAAAAAGGAAGAGCAAAACGAAAGAGAATAAGCCGTGTACCTGGATAAGCGACTAGAAGAAAAATCGAAGATGAAGGAGATGTAGGGTTTGTATTCAACCTTTCAACAGAGGTCTTGTTTATTTATAACTCTATTTCAGGTAAAATAGGAAGTTAAAACGTTTCTGTTTTCTTTTTTCTTTTTTCTTTTTTTTTTATTAAAGAGGAAATTGAGAAATGGTCGCCTCTCACCTAATTCGGACGCCTCGGTGACAAATTCGGCGAGGTGGGCCTCCTCAATCGACGGAGGCGGCTATTTCTCAATTCCAGGTTCGAGGCGGTAGCCTCGAGGCAGCGATGTTGTCGAGGCGGTCGAGGCGCGCCTTGAGGCGCCGCCTCGAACCGATTTTTAGAACATTGATTGCAGCATCTGAGGCAGCTAAAGAAGCAGTCTGGATAAAGAAGTTTATCACGGAACTGAAAGTGCTTCCTGCGATAAAGAATGGCATCACTATGTACTGTGACAACACGGGCGCCATTGCTCAATCAAAGGAACCAAGATCCCACCAGAAATCCAAGCATGTACGCAAGCGATTTCATCTCATCAGGGAGATTTTTGAGAGAAAAGAAGTTATTATAGAGAAAATACCCACAGAAGATAATCTTGCAGATTCTCTGACTAAAGGGTTGACTCAACAAAAGCATAAGAGGCACACCCAAGAGTATGGTGTCCAGATTCATACTAGTTGGCTATAGTGCAAGTGGGAGATTGTTAGGGATATGCCATATACCCAACTTGTGGATGGGTTATATGTACATGTATTTGTAATATTTTCATTAATTAATAAAATGGAAATCTTTATTATACGTGTATTACATAACTTATATGAATCATCAACACTGTAATAAAGCCTTTGGAGTAATAAGACGATGGCTTCCACGCCTTATGAGAATTATTACTCATAAATGTTCCTAGTCATAGTTTTGTGAATAATCTGGGCGTTCACAAAACAGAGAGACTAGCATGATGATATGATCTGCCCTTAAGTGGGGTAGCCGATCTCATAGGCTACTACCGGAGATCCGTCCGCTTGGTGTAAAACATGGATGCATGAGTTGCTCGTGTCCATCGAACTGACCGCTGAAAGTTTTCATATTTAGTGTTTATCCCATGTGTCTGTGAGAACTTTCATGTATCGATTATATGACTAGTGCTTAGACTTTAGGTCTTTACAATCTTATGTGTGGATCAAATAACTTTGACATTCAACTTCCCCGGTTCAAAAGATCCGATAATAAGGGTATGATTAGGTCATTTGTTGAAACATATGAAGTTTGTAAAGATACAACAGAGAATCGCCACTCTCTCGGATAATATTTTCTTATAAGAGTAGTATTCCAGTTCGTGGGTTGATATGTGTGATCAGTGCTTGAGACTGTGGCCACAGCGGAAGAATCATGTGAGATTCATGGGTTAGCACGATTCATGACACTATCAATATCATACATTTGACCATATGGGTAGACACTTTCCGTACCCTAGGTCAATAGGTGGGGATACAGTGAGGCGAGAGACCGTATCATATGTAAATCGCATACAAAATAGGTATATATACCTTTCCTTCTCATTTGGGGGCCTTGGCATGTTGCTAGATGTCAACCTTGGTCATTGAAATCGAATGACCATCTGATCGGAAGATAATTTATGTTCGATTAAATTATCACGATTCATTTCATGTCCAACTTGAGGGGAACCTAAAAGGTCACACACAACAAAGTCGAAATCAATGGTTAACAGTGCACAGTACATATTTAACAGCATATATGATTGCTGTATGAATTGTTTATAAATGGTTCAATGTGTTTAATTATTGAACAGATCCTTTATTAGGTTCCATAATGGCTTAGGGATTGGTGAATGACGATATGGGCACTTTGGGAATTGGAATAAATAAAATAAAATAAAATAAAATACTAATCACGTGAATAGTACCGCGTGAATAGTAAAAATTTTTTTTTGTTATTTTTGTTATTTGTTTTGAATTCCAATTCGGCCCAAACTCTTATTAGGGTTTTATAATCTCATTAAACCACTAAATTAAGATCCAATGGCTAAGATTAAATTGGCTTTTATCCCACATCAGATTCTTAATTAATTTTGTTGTCTTTGGAACACTATATAAACCCAAAGAATTCTTCACAAATTTTTGCACCAAACCTTTCATATCTTGGGTTTATATAAGTGAGCGACTCTAAAGATTAAGATTAAGCCACTGATTTTGAGGATCCTTAAGTCTAATTGACTAGAGGAACCTCAAGTTAAAAGTTTTGAGGTATTTGCCTAGGCTAACACCAAGGGCAAAATACCCGTGCACTCAAGACGTAGTCTTGCCGTTGAGTTTTGGCTTTGGTGTGTGCATCTTTGGAAGCCACACACTTGGGTGGCTCTTTGGAACGTGGAAGAGCTTGCTGAGTTCGAGAAAAGCTTGTAGATTGGAGAGAGGACTGGATGACTCTACGGTTCAAGTAAGTCTTTTTCTTTCTTTATTTATTTTAATTAGAGTTCTTATGATAGTTAGCATGTTTAGGTTTATGTTCTTTGCATGTTTTATTAGTTTTATGCTTAGAATATATAGTAACATGTCTAGGCTTGTAGAATAATCAAAACAAATGAATCTTGGGCAAAGGGAAAGCGGCATCATAATTTTTTATTTTATTTTTCCGCTGCACACTCGGGGCCGCTTCCCAACATACACTTCTCTACTCCATCACTAAACAGTCCACCATTATCGAAATCCATAATCTATTCCCCTCAATATTTTCCCCAATATGACATTACTGCCAGCAAACCAGAAGAAAAAAATTCACCCAAACCTAATTTATCTTGGCTGAACGCTTTGGCCTTTTCCCTTCAAAATTTCTTTCTCCATTAACACACCCATAATTCAACATTACCCAAAACAGCAAGAACCAGAAAAAGGTCTATGAATTTCATATCCTCTATTAGGTTTCTTAAAAATCCCCAATTCAATTTCACATTTGCCATCTTCAAAATAAAATGTCAAAAAAAATTGAAGCCTTTGATTAAAACCATTCATCCAAATTAAAACAACTAGATATAATCCAGTACCTTTAAAATGCTGAAATGCAAAAACCCCCTTAACTTGCTGCCAGAACCGAACCAGAGGGAGAAAGGGGGAAAGTGGTTTTCTTGCTGAACAGCTCACTATACTCATCACTAAGCTTGGGTGAATGGATGAAGTTAAAAGGTTGGCGAAGAAAAAAAAATATTGGCTCAGATAATGGTCTTCCTCTGCTGCTGTGCGTGAAAAACGGAGATGAAAAAAAGAATGATGGTGAGTGTGGGGGAAAGAAAAGAAAAATGGAAGAGTCTGGATTTGTTGAGAAAGGAAAGTGTCTGGATTTTTTAGTAAAGGAAAGATGGGCCTCACGTTTTTCTTTTTCCTTTTTTTTTTTTAATGAACTTCACACCTATTTTTTTTAGCCCTGGGGATTATCGGATTCGGATCGGATCGAACCGAATCCGAATCCGATCCGATTCGAAATGTTATGAGATGTTTGATTCGTTCGGATCGGATTATCTTATCGAACTCGATCCGATCCGAAATAGGATGATTTTGGATCGGATTGGTCCGATCCGATCCGAATTCGGTACACATAATCTGGTTTTGAGTCAAAAAAATCGAGCGGATCGGATCGGATAAAATCCGATCCGAAATAATTCGAATTTTTTTTTATTTAATATGTAACGACGTCGTTTTGCATATTAAATAAAAAAAAATTCGATCGGATCGGATAAAATCCGATCCGATCCGAAATTCGTCGAACCGGACCAGCTCAATTCGATCGGATTTGAGAATTGGATCGGATCCGATGCCCACCCATAATTTTTTTTTTTAAAAAAAAATTTACTAACCTCTTAAATTGTCCCAACACTTCCTCTACTTCAAATAACTGCCTTAAGTAAAGAAAATTATTCCCAAATGAAGTTTTCAAGTTAAATATTCTACGGGTAGTACATTATCCTCCCCTCAAAAGAATTCGTCCTGGAATTCAAAGAAAAAACAATGCATAACGAAAAATAAAGAAACAATTTACTAACTAGACTCAAATAGGCTTGAATATTGCCAACGTATAACGTCTTCAGATTCCCACATTGTTTCACGATCACTATGATTTTTTCATATAACCTTTACCGATTATACATTCTTAGAACATAGCTTCCTTACATCTCCATCAATTATAGCTACCGGTTGTTCTGGATACGTTAAATCTCGTTGTCATTCCAGCACATATTGCTCCAAGACATGGGACTTATCGGGAACAAACTTTCGGAGCATGGATACATGAAACACCGGGTGCACCTTGTCCATAGCATGTGGTAAAGCTAGTTCATAAGCTCTTTCCCCAACCCTTCTTAAGATTTGATATGGACCAACGTACTGTGGGCTTAACTTCCCTTTTTACCAGGAGAAACTTTCAAAAACACATAATCTCCAAACTGAAACTCAAGTTCTCTCCGCCTATGATCTGCATAAGATTTTTGTCTACTCTGTGCAGTCTTCAACCTTTCTTTAATCGACTTTACTTTTTTTATTGAGTCTTGAATTAAATCTGGACCGAATAATTTAGTCACTACAACTTCAAACCATCCTACATGATATCGACACTTACGCCCATATAAGTCTTCAAAGGGTGCCATTTGGAATACTCGAATGGTAGCTATTGTTATAAGCGAACTCAATTAACGACAAATACATGTCCCAACTTCTCTTAAAATATAACGTTCAGGCTCCCAACCGATTTCCTGCTTAGCATATCTGCCACCACATTCTCTTTACCTTGATGATACAAAATGGAGCAATCATAATCCTTCAAGAACTCTACCCACCTTCTTTGCCTCAGGTTTAAATCTTTCTGATAAAAAATGTACTTCAAACTTTTATGATCAGTGTAAACCTCAAACTGTTCACCATATGAATAATGTCTCCAGATCTTGAGAGAAAATATTACTGCAGCCATTTCTAAGTCGTGGATAGGGTAATTCTGCTCATAAGGTTTCAACTACCAAGATGCATAGGCAATAACTCTGTCATGCTGCATTAACACGCAACCCAGACCTAATTTGGAGGCATCAGAAAAAAACACCACAAAACCACCAGAACCTGATGGTAGGGCTAATACCGGGGTCGAGGTCAAACGCTTCTTCAGTCCCTGGCAGCTCCTCTCGCATTCATCAGTCCACAAAAATTTAACCATTCTGATTCAGGCGAGTTAAAGGTGCTGCTATGTTAGAAACGTTTTCCACGAACCTTACCCGCTAGCCTAGAAAACTTCTAATCTCCGTAACATTTGTAGGATGTGGCCAATTTTGCACCGCTTCCACCTTTTTTATATCCACAGTAATACCATCTTTAGATACTATATGCCCCAAAAACCCTACTCCGGTTAACCAAAATTCGCACTTAGAAAACTTCGCATATAACTTATGTTCTCTCAAAGTCTGTAAAGTCATATGCAAGTGACGCTAATGATCTCTAGCGTCCTTAGAATAAATCAGTATATCTTTAATGAAAATGATCAAAAATTGATCCAAAAATGGTCTGAATACTCGATTCATTAGATCCATAAAAACTGCTAGAGCATTTGTAAGGCTGAAAGACATAACAAGAAACTCATAGTGCCCATATCGAGTCTGAAATGCGATTTTTGGGACATCCTCCTTTCTAATATGAAGTTGATGATAATCGGACCGCAGGTCAATCTTCGAAAAGCATTGCGCTCCTTGTAGCTGATCAAATAAATCATCTATCCGGGGTAGAGGATATTTGTTCTTGATAGTAACTTTGTTCAGCTGCCGATAGTCAATACAAAATCGAAGAGTACCATCATTATTCATAACAAATAACACGGGTGCGCCCCATGGAGAAGTAATTGGCTGAATAAATCCTTTATCTAAAAGGTCACGGAGTTGAACTTTTAGCTCCTTTAATTCAGCAGGTGCCATATGGTAGGGAGGAATATAAATAGATTGAGTTCCGGAACAACGTCAATACAAAATTCAATCTCCCTTTGTAGAGGTAATCCTGGTAACTCCTCTGGGAACACATTGAGATACTCTTTAACCATCGGAACCTGATTAAGTTCCGTTTGACTCCCTTCTGAATCAATCACATATGCAATGTACCTTTCACACCCTTTCCTAGTAACTTATGTGCACAAATCACCGAAATCAAATTGTTGGGAACCTCACTTCTGTCTTCCTGAAATTCTACCTCTAATTCCCCTGGAATCCGCAAAGTCACCACCTTCTCCCTGCAGTCCAGAGTAGCATGATATCGAGATAGCCAACCCATTCCTAGAATTACGTCAAAATTAGTAATTCCCAACACAATCAAATCAATAGGGTACACTCGTTCTCTCAATACTACTTCACATGATTTCAAGACATTTGACATTATAATAACACTTCCCACCGGCTAGACACGTGAAATAGAGATTCTAACACGTCTAATTTTCTTCTCAAACTCAATGCAAAATGAGACAATGCAAAAGAATGGGTGGCACCAGGATCAAATAAGGTTCTAACACGAAATGATTCAACTGTCAATATACCTGTCACTACCACAATTGAAGCTTGAGCATATTGATGGGTTAAAGCAAAAACCCTCGCCTATCCCCAAACAGCTGATGGATTATCTCACCATCCAAAAGGATGTCCCATGTCAGGCTGTCTCTGATCTCCATAACCTCGCCTTCTAGGAATCTGCCCCTGAAGATTTCCAGGCATCCCTGATAGGTTCTTTGAAGGCTGACGTACAAGGATGGTGTTGGGGTTGGTGCTCAGAGCGCAAATTCGGACCGTATTTATGTCTGATTCATGAATACGAATATCCCCTTATTCCATAATATAAATTATTTATGGTTGCACCTCTTGTTCTTATATACGTATTCGATCTAATTACTATTAGATTGAAACTAAATGTGGTTTAGTGATATGTATATATTAGACAAAGGCCCGATAATATATAATACAGTACACAGTTACAAAGGGAGTTTGTAATTGACATTGGGAAGTGTCACTGTTATATATATATTATCAAACATAGTTCTTGGTCAAGATTTGCTACACGGGTCGGTTAGTCAAATCCGTTGAGACCAGTACATGTCGTATATCGAGACTTGGTCCCATGAACCATGATCTGAGAACCATGAGTCGTTAGAAGACTATAGTGTAGGTGTTTATAGTATATAAACACTGAACGGCTCACCGAAGATTCTTAATGGATGGTACACCAACGTCAATAAGAATCTTATCGGGTTGAGTAGCATAGTGGTCCTTCGACTTGAGATACCACTGTGGATGTATGAGACATCCTCCACACTTAGATGGCAGTCACGTCACCGATCTATTTAGATCAGACCTCCGCCTGTTCGTTGGGTGTGGACCGATCCTCAGGATATCCTGTGTGTGTCAAGATAAGATCCGTCAGTTCTGTGTACAGAGCATAGGTAGTCCATAAATAATTAGCAGTCTGTTAAATCTGTGGCCACAATATACATCGGAAGTAAGTTCCAAGTGTTATTTAAAGATTGTTAATTGATACGTCGACGAGATAATACCTATAGAGATTTGACGTTTACATCGATATCTCTGGGATTATCTGGATACCTGTGACGGAGGGATTATACGTATGCAATGACCTCGACCTGTATGATTCAGCCAGTTTATCCGTGATCGTCATAATCTATTGGTGGATAGATTATGGACATGAAATTGGATTTCGTGGCGGATATACCTGAATCTAGAGAGTCTCAATAATGAAACATACTCGTAGAGCACTAGAGCAACATTTATGAATAATGATGATTATTTATAAATCGTTTAATCGTTAAACGAAAAAATACATGCGAACGGGCCGAACCGTCATTTCCTAATTAATGTGTATTTGTATTTAATATATGATATTATTAAATACACATTAATAAATAGTCAAATAAAGGTATTTGACATATATCATTAATATATGTATTTGAGATATTTAAAGTAAATATAATACATATGTTTGATATATTTGTATTTAATTAATTAATTAATTATTTAATTGTTAAATGATTAATATAATTAAAATATAAATATATCACCAAATGATAAAGTTAGGAAATGATTATAAATGTAAATGTTTGACTTTACATTAAAGGAAAAGGTTGTCAAATGATTTTGACTTCTTAAGATATTTGTTCAAAATTGTTTGAAAAAGAAAATATCTTTTTCCTTATTTTTATCAAAATTCAGCCATGACCTTAGAAATATAAGAGTTATATTTTCTTGGTTGCCTTTGTTGACTTAATTAAATATCTTTAAAGTTATTTTAGATATTTAACCAAGTTGATCAAATGTAAAGTGAAATGAAATTGAAATTTATAAACTTGTACAGTCTTCGTGAAATTCGGTCAAGGCATTGTGTGTGCAAGTATATATTATTTTTCATTTCATTTTATTCTTAACCTAATACACTTTAAAAGAAAACTCCATTAATGGAAACCAAAGAAATCTTGTGAGAAAGAAAGAAGAAACCAAAGAAAGCTTGGATTTTAGTAAGTTTCTCCAACTTACTATTAGAAAGGAAAATGTTCCTTAGGATCTAGGCTTTAACATATGATGTTATTAGGTTATTTCTTTCTTTATTCTTTGTTTTTTTGATGATGGAAAGTTTGGTGAAAGTGTAGAGCATGTATGATGAAGGAAGCTTATGGCTATTGTAGTAATAAGTGTTCTTTTAAGGTTTTGGAAACATTGTTGCTAATCTAGAGTTTTTGACCCACTCTTAGATGACCTAGATTTGATCTTGAGTGTTTCATTGTGTTGAGACTTTGATTGGATGGAAGAAACATGATTGAAGTATTGGATTTAACCAATTGGTCTAATTTGTCCAATTTGATGAAATTGAAAAATTAGGGTTCATGACCAATTCCAAATTTGGGGCTTTTCATATATGTTGTGTATTTGGATGTGTATATGATGCATATAAAGTTTCATGTTGATTGGATTACATCTTGATGTGTTTTGAAGCAGGAATGACAAAGTGCACAATAATGCACTTGAGAGGTGCATTCGGCCATGGGTCCAATTTTGGGCATTTGTGTTGTCTTGGTGTTTTAATGTTTTGAACATGCTAAGTTCATCTTAGAAATGATTTAGAATCATTCAAAATGATTGGTCCAATTTTTGGGCATTTGTGTTGTCTTGGTGTTTTGTTTTAATGTTTTGAACATGCTAAGTTCATCTTAGAAATGATTTAGAATCATTCAAAATTGATTTGATCAATTTCGGACTAAAATGGACAAAGTACCAAGTATAGGGCAATTCGGTAAATTCACTTAAATATGATTTATTTGAATTTTATTTCATAATTTGATTATTGAATAATTAAATAAATATGTTTATTTAATTAATCCGAGAAAAAGTTTTGAAATCGGAAAATTTGATTTTCCACCGCTTCCGCTGCGTTACCGGATTTAGCCCTTAAAACCCTTACAAAATGGTATCAGAGCGAGTCTGATTCTAGGCCTCCATAAATGATTAGTGTTTTATTCAATGTTTAATCATGTTTCTTGACTTTGTAAATGCATGTTATAATTAATTTGATTAGATTTAGGGTGTATGACACTTAATGGAATATCCCCGCTTATAAGGTTTTATAGTAACTAGTATTTGGAATACTTGTTTCTTGGTCCGTCTTGTCAATACGGTTTATAAATATTTTTCCGTTACTACATCCGAGACCGTGCCTCTGCTGTGAGGGTGTGTAGCGATATAGATTTATTTATGCCGGATGTATAATAGATACTAGATAAATTCAAGCGAAAGCGGAATCCTGAACGTGCCCTAGCTGTCAGGGTTACGCAAGTAACTTGAGTTTATCATTGACGAGTTTAACCTTGGTACGTCTCCTTGTGGGCCTGCCTTCGCAGCGACAATGAGAAACGACCAGGACCGGAGAGCCAGGAGTCACTAGTGAGTGATTGACAATGAGTTGTCTACATGTGAATATACGTAGGCGAGACCGTGCCTCTGCTGTGAGTCGAAATATATTCATGGGGTCCACTTCCCATTATTGAATTTGATTTAATTGTTGAATTCTCATTTTTCCGTTGGGGATTACGGTATTACGTAAAATAGTGGGAGGCACTGCTAAGTTTAAAAATTCCTTAACTTGGCAGTGTGTATTATTATGGAAATAGCCGCTTATTTGTTTTCCTTAATCTATATTAGATAGAATTAAACTTTTAATTCACTGCACACATATTTTGATATGTTATCTGACTTGAATCTTGGTTGCAGTTATTCTGGAATATGTTCTAGATACTACTAGACTAGGATATTTTTAGATTGGTCTAACCATCGGGAACTATTGTTTCGATTTTCTTCAAAAATAAAGATGGTTAATGACTTAGTTTCTAAGTCATGATAGATAATCTAGATAGATATCCCTTTTAGGATATAATACTTTAGAGAGAATAGTTTCTTATGCAGTAAGAATTGACTTGAATTAGTTCATGTCTCGAGATTCTTGACTGGCATTAAGAAAGCCCCATTAGGTATTTGTTTATCTAGTAATGACGTTTCTTAGCTTTAATTACCTTTAGAGGCAATGTGTCCGACACGATTTGCTAATCAATTATTTGCAATTGTTGTGAATAGTTGAATGCAAATAGTAAAGCTAAAGAAAGGAGGTGTATAGTTGTGTATAGAAAATATCGATTTTCACAAATACAACAACTATAGGTATTGGATACCAGATCTCCCGTCTAGTTATTTGAAATATTAGTTAACGATGTTTTGATATTTGATATCGGAACTTGCGACTATTGGATAGTTACTTGTTCTTTATAAACAATTGTTATATATTTTTAAATATGACTAGTAGTGTCATTGATTTAGAGATAAACATTAAGAAAAATTATTCGGTAAAAGTAAATAATTTAGAACGTGCTTTATGAGTTTAATCACTTAAGCATTAGATGCTTATTCCGTATGGTAAAAGATGGTTTGATACTAGATCACACCACACATCCTTATCCATTTAATGAATATTGTATTCAGGAAGGTGATTAAGATCTCGTTTAACCAATGATTGTCATTGGACCACCAATTTATTTAACTGATACATTGGATGTATGTAGTTAATAATAAATAATAATTGCTTAAGGTAGTTTTCTTTATTTAGTAACTTAGTTGATGAATTGTCATAACTTAGTTACGTGTTTTGAAGGAACACATATTGAAAGTCTTGAAAGTATCAAGAACTTTCAATCTGTTCTGATGAAACGAAGATTGAACATTTTTGATTTGTTCAAATATATTCAATCTAAAGTATTTTGAAAACTTGATCCTTAAAATTCATTACATGTCTTTGAACTGTTCAAAGATCTTTGATACGATCAAACATTTGAATTAAAGCAATTAGTTCTAAGGTTATACAGTGAATATGATTCATATTCAATATTATTCTTCCACGATTCCATCTTGATGGAATTGAGTAGTGGGAGCAATCGAATCTTATATGATTTGATTCGTTTGATATTGATGTTACCGAATTAGTTTCAATACTCTTGGGGTTATTCTCCAGTAACACTAATTCATCTATTTTAATTAATGTTCCATTGATTTCTACAGTTACATATATGATATGTATAGGTAGAAAATTCGAATCTTGAAAAGTTTGAGATTTGAATCTTTCTTTTATATAATAGTTATATAATGGAAATTACTTACACCTTGGAGGTATAAGTAAAAGTTTATCGTTTATTCTGTTTAATAGAATATTGTATTCTATTTAAAATAATATCTTTCTTACGATCCTAAGTAATAAAATTATTTTATTACTTGGTATGTAACATTGATGTTAATTATTGTAGAAAGGACTTGGCTTATTGAAGTCAAATGTGAGAATGATAAATTATAAATGGAACTACGTAATTAATAAGATGAAACACCCTTATACATCTTCTATATAAGTCTAATAGGATATCAGAATCATTTACGAGTATTTGATACTTAATGGTTCTGTTTTTTTCTTATTGAAGAAAATTATCCTATAACTTATAATGGAAGCGATATTTGATATCGATTCTGGAAGTTCACCATTGAACCATAGATCTAATATTGTCCATAGCTTACTACGATCAAGTTTTAACTTGATTAAGCTTTCATTATGATTAGTTCATGATATGTGCTAATTGTTTGCGCAGCAAAAGCAGTGTGAGCTTGTTAAAGGTTTGACATTTACAGTATGGCAGTGAGAAAAGTTATACTCAGCAATCTATTGTAGATTCTGAGAAAACTTATCTCTAGTCACACTAAATGAACAATTAGAGATATATTGGTTAATGTTAATATGAAACTGTACATTTTAACTAAAGAATGGAAAGTGGCGTTTTTGAATGACTTATTCATATAAGAGATCAGTTGTGATTTCTTTGTTTGAAGAGTTCATTCTGGAATGGCCCTAGAGTTTGTGTTCTGTTGAGATCGCAGTTTTGTGCTAGCTTACAGAGCCTATTGTAGACTCGAATAAGTCTTCCAGAAATATGTTCTCTATTTTTGATATCGTCAGATTGTTTGATCTTGTCAAAGTATATAGAATACATATGTGATAAAAGGGTTAGTGGGAGCGTACAAATTACTTTCTAGTGTTATATATCCTAACAACATTATCATTATTAAAGTAATAATGAGATGTTTGTGAGGTAAAAGGTTTACCTAAGTCTTCTTTACTCCGTGAAAACAGTTGGAGTAGTCTCTGTTATATACGATATAAAGTTTTATATAAGATATAAAACCAAGAGACTTGTGAGATACTCCTATTATTCGTACATTAGATATGATCTAATAAAGGACATAACTAGGCTATCTGTATGACATTTAGTATAACTATTGGACAGTTATTGTGTGTCTTATATAAAGTATTCATCTTTCGTAAAGGATGATTCCTTTTTCGAAAGAGATATTGATTAGAATGTCTAATCAATCTTATGTATCATTTGATGATGACATAATAAATACTTTATAATGTGCGATTAAAGATATTGATTTAATCGTAATTGTTACGAGTTATTTTGATATCCTATAGACCATATGATGGATTTTTTGACTTCGTAGGCCCAACCACGCAACCCGTCTTTGTGATCTTTGAGATATTAAGAACGACTTTCTAATTCATGGAGAATACAGTCTACAACCATTAGGGTCATATTAGTTTTGAGACTAATTATGACGTTAGACAGTCTACGTCATAAAGAGTCACAAAAGATGCAGTGGGAGTGTCACGAAGGATTCTACTAACTGAGTAGAATTAGATGCAACTTATGAAGTTGCATAGTGACCTTATAAATTAGAAGTTTTAAATTGGTGTTGTACTTGCGGTTGTCCTCATAGTATTTTTGGATTTGATCCCTAAATACTTGGACACCTTAGTAGCTGTAGCATAATACAGATATATCATCCATTTCATATTAATGTATAATTTAGATTCTACAAAATATGAATGATGCTGACTATGAGAAACGATGGAGTTTGTTTGACAAACTCAATATGTCATAGCGGACCTGCTTTTTGTTGCCTACCTCTTAATTACTGGGTGAGCTTTTGAGGGCCATGTGCATACGATACACATTGAGATGTGTATATGATACTGTGGATTGGCACTAGAGCAAGTGGGAGAAATTGTTGGGGTTTGTGCTCAGAGCGCCAATTCAGACCGTATTTATGTCTGATTCATGAATACGAACATCCCCTTATTCCATAATATAACTTATTTATGGTTGCACCTCTTGTTCTTATATACGTATTCGATCTAATTACTATTAGATTGAAACTAAATGTGGTTTAATGATATGTATATATTAGACAAAGGCCCGATAATATATAATACAGTACACAGTTACAAAGGGAGTTTGTAATTGACATTGGGAAGTGTCAATGTTATATATATATTATCAAACATAGTTCCTGGTCAAGATTTGCTAACACGGGTCGGTTAGTCAAATCCGTTGAGACCAGTACATGTCGTATATCGAGACTTGGTCCGATGGTTTATCCCAATGAACCATGAGTCTGGAGAGACTCGTATAGACATGTAGGTGTTTATAGTATATAAACACTGAACGACTCACCGAAGATTCTTAATGGATGGTACACCAACGTCAATAAGAATCTTCTCGGGTTGAGTAGCATAGTGGTCCTTCGACTTGAGATACCACTGTGGATGTATGAGACATCCTCCACACTTAGATGGCAGTCACATCACCGATCTATTTAGATCAGACCTCCGTCTGTTCGTTGGGTGTGGACCGATCCTCAGGATATCCTGTGTGTGTCAAGATAGGATCTGTCAGTTCTGTGTACAGAGCATAGGTAGTCCATATATAATTAACAGTCTGTTAAATCTGTGGCCACAGTATACATCGGAAGTAAGTTCCGAGTGTTATTTAAAGATTGTTAATTGATACGTCGACGAGATAATACCTATAGAGATTTGACGTTTACATCTATATCTCTGGGATTATCTGGATACCTATGACGGGGGGATTATACGTATGCAATGACCTCGACCTGTATGATTCAGCCAGTTTATCCGTGATCGTCATAATCTACGGGTGGATAGATTATGGACATGAAATTTGATTTCGTGACGGATATACCTGAATCTAGAGAGTCTCAATAATGAAACATACTCGTAGAGCACTAGAGCAACATTTATGAATAATGATGATTATTTATAAATCGTTTAATCGTAAACGAAAAATACATGCGAACGGGCCGAACCGTCATTTCCTAATTAATGTGTATTTGTATTTAATATATGATATTATTAAATACACATTAATAAATAGTCAAATAAAGGTATTTGATATATATCATTAATATATGTATTTGAGATATTTAAAGTAATATAATACATATGTTTGATATATTTGTATTTAATTAATTATTTAATTATTTAATTGTTAAATGATTAATATAATTAAAATATAAATATATCACCAAATGATAAAGTTAGGAAATGATTATAACTGTAAATATTTGACTTTACATTAAAGGAAAAAGTTGTCAAATTGATTTGACTTCTTAAGATATTTGTTCAAAATTGTTGAAAAATGAAAATATTTTTTCCTTATTTTTTTATCAAAATCGGCCATGACCTTAGAAATAAGAGTTATATTTTCTTGGTTGCCTTTGTTGACTTAATTAAATATCTTTAAAGTGTTTTTAGATATTTAACCAAGTTGATCAAATGTAAAGTGAAATGAAATTGAAATTTATAAACTTGTACAAGTCTTGGTGAAATTCGGCCAAGCATTTTGTGTGCAAGTATATATTGTTTTTCATTTCATTTTATTCTTAACCTAATACACTTTAAAAGAAAACTCCATTAATGGAAACCAAAGAAAGCTTGTGAGAAAGAAAGAAAACCAAAGAAAGCTTGGATTTTAGTAAGTTTCTCCAACTTACTATTAGAAAGGAAAATGTTCCTTTGGATCTAGGCTTTAACATATGATGTTCTTAGGTTATTTCTTTCTTTATTCTTTGTGTTTTGATGATGGAAGTTTTGGTGAAAGTGTAGAGCATGTATGATGAAGGAAGCTTATGGCTATTGTAGTAATAAATGTTCTTTTAAGGTTTTGGAAACCTTGTTGCTAATCTAGAGTTGTTGACCCACTCTTAGATGACCTAGATTTGATCTTGAGTTGTTTCATTGTGTTGAGACTTTGATTGGATGGAAGAAACATGATTGAAGTATTGGATTTAACCAATTTGGTCTAATTTGTCCAATTTGATGAAATTGAAAAATTAGGGTTCATGACCAATTCCAAATTTGGGGCTTTTCATATATGTTGTGTATTTGGATGTGTATATAATGCATATAAAGTTTCATGTTGATTGGATTACATCTTGATGTGTTTTGAAGCATGAAATGACAAAGTGCGCAATAATGCACTTGAGAGGTGCATTCGGCCATGGGTCCAATTTTTGGGCATTTGTGTTGTCTTGGTGTTTTAATGTTTTGAACATGCTAAGTTCATCTTAGAAATGATTTAGAATCATTCAAAATTGATTTGATCAATTTCGGACTAAAATGGACAAAGTACCAAGTATAAGGGCAATTCGGTAAATTCACTTAAATATGATTTTATTTGAATTTTATTTCATAATTTGATTATTGAATAATTAAATAAATATGTTTATTTAATTAATCCGAGAAAAAGTTTTGGAAAAATTTGATTTTCCACCGCTTCCGCTGTGTTACCGGATTTAGCCCATAAAACCCTTACAGATGGGACAGTCTTTAGCAAATTGCCCCATTTGACCACATTGAAAGCATGCTCATGAAAATTTCCCGCACTCCTCTCGGTGAGGTCGACCACAAACAGAACAAATAGGTACCTCTGGTCTAGCAACAGAAGCATGTGTCACATATTGCAAAGCATCACCCTGAGGACGACCTCTCCCAATATTTCCATACCCAGAAACTTCCTGTCGTGACGTCCTTGAGAAGGTGTAGGCCTCCCATGAGTTCTACTCATCTCCCGTTGAGAAGTTTTCCCCGTTGTATCAAATCTTATCTTCTTTTGAACCTTTCTCTTGCGCTTTTGCCTCAAACTGTAGTGCTGCATTCAAGGCTTGTGTGTAAGTCTTCTCTGGGGTTATCAAGATGGACCTGAACAATAGTCACATAAATCATTGACAAATCTCTTTACTTTCATCTCCTCTATGGCAACCAGGTGAGGAGCAAACCATGATAGCCTGGTAAACATTATATCATACTCCATTACCGTCATTCATTTTCCTTGTACCGACTGTTCAAATTCTCTGGCTCTAACATCCCTCACACTTGCGGGTAGGAACCGAGTTAAGAAAGCTTCCCTGAATTCCTCCCACTGTAAAGGTAGAGCTGTAACCGGTCTATTATGACAATAAGACTGATACCAAACATGTGCCAAATCTTGCAATTGAAAACTCACCAACTGGACCACCCTAACAGGGGTACATCCTAATGCTTGGCAAATTTGATCACATTCTTCTATGAAGCCATTGGGTAGGTTCAATTCCGAGAAAAGTGGGTGAGTGCAGCTTCTTGAACTCCTGTAACGTGACAACTAACTCTTTCCCTTGACCAACCGGAGCCTGAGGTTGCATGTGGATAGGTGGTGAGGGAGGTACAACTTTAGCTTGTGCTTGTTGTTGTTGCTGAGTCAAAAGGTCCACTAGAGTTTGTAAAATCTGATGAATTTGTTGCATTTCCACAAGAGTAGCCTGAGGTGCTGGTGCTTCAGCTGCAGGAGGTACTCTTATCATGTGCCTCCTACGAGCAGGGCGCCCCTACCCATGGACGTAAGCTCATGTGGTATCGATGAGCCTTGATCAGGGGCAAGCTTTTGTGGGGCTCGTCCACGTGCACCTCTCTTTCGTGGAGGCATAATATAGAGCTACAAAAGGGCATTTGAAATGTTAGCAAAATGAGGAAAAGATTACATTAAGAATACATGATATGAATATTTGAAGATATGTTCGAATGATACATATATCGAATTAGTAATATTTTACATATGAGTATCCCGGACATACCACGCATGTAAAATACCTCGTATCATTCTTTTGAAAGTCACCATACTCATATCCCAATCTCTAAAACTTGGCTTTGATACTATAAATGTAACATCCCACCAGAGGTAGGATGCTACCAGTAGGAGACAGGATTAATCCGTCTCCATAAGCCTTTAACATTCTAAAGAAAAACGGACATGACCCGTCCTAAAAATAAGCAACATGGACTAAAATCCAACATCAAGACAGAATCAAATAAAACATTAAACACAAAACAGGGCCTCAGGCCACTCAACATATATCCAAAACCAAAATATTACTCAAGGGCTCCGTGCCCACATCACTACATCATATGTATAATATAAACATAAACTTCAAACTCAAGTATTACAATTTTCCTTATATCAAACTATCCCAATACCTTATAACAAAATGATGACGCATGGTGACTTTACAAAATAATATCTATCATCTGGCGAAATCTCCATCAGAAGTAAGGATTGAATCAAAAGTAAGGAAGACCTACAATCATGAATAAACTGGGGGGAATGAGTATTGTGTGTTAGGGTTGGTGCTCCGAGTGCCAATCCGGATCGTATTTATGTCCGATTTATAAATACAGATAGTTTCATTTTCCATAATATTACTAATTTTAAAAGGAACACCCTTATCTTTTATACGCTTATTCGATCTAATTACGATTAGATATCTGATTACGATTAGATTGAAACTGAATCTGGTTCAGTGATAAGTGTATAATAGACAAAGACCTTATGATTTACAGTATAGTGCGCAGTAACAACGCAGTTTGTAATTGATATTGGGAAGCGCGCTATTAGTTTTATATCCTTAAATAAAGTTTCTGGTCAAGATTTGCTAACACGGGTCGGTTAGTAAAATACGCTGAGACCAGTACATGTCGTATATCGTGACTTGATCCAATGGTTTATCCCAGTGAACCATGAGTCTCGGGAGACTCGTATAGACATGTAGGTGTTTATTTGATAAGACACTGAACGACTCACCGAAGGTTTCCTAATAGATGGTACACCAACGTCAATAGGAACCTTCTCGAGTTGAGCGAGCATAGTGGTCCTTCGACTTGAGATACCACTGTGGATATATGAGCTATCCTCCACACTTTAATGGCAGTCACGTCAATGATCTAGTCATGATCAGACCTCTTTGGGTGTGGACTAAGGATGGCAATTTTACCCGCAAACCCACAAACCCGCAAAAATCCGCCCGCAATGGGAGGATTTGGTAATATATTAGTGGGTGCGGTGCGAGTTTGGTAATTTAAAGCAGAACCCGTTACGGGTGCGGTGCGGGTTTGGTAATAAGAAAAAAAATAGGGTATCCACTGCGGGTATCCGCATACCCGCAATATTATTTTTTATTAATTAATATTTTTAGGACAATATAAAAAAACCTTCATATAAAAACAACTAACAAAACCTAAACCTAAAACACTAATCTACAGTTCCACACTCCCACTCAGCCGCAGCCCGCAACCTGCCCAGCTGAATATTTGTTGCATGACTATTATTATTATTTTTTAATCACACTTGTTAATAAAATTATAATACAAAAATTTGTATTAAGTTCACATGATCAGAAACGGTAGAGGAGCAAAATAAGCTAGTGTTTGCTGCAACTTCAGTAGCTTTACTGCTTCTTCATTACACTTACACCACTTGAGCCTTGTAAGCATCACTTTCATTACACTTAGCATAAAAAAATATGACCAAAGATTGGTGATTACTTTTTAGCTTATTGTCGATTGAGTTGGCTAACTTAGATCATTATAATTATGAAAGGAAAAACTAGTTTTAATTATGTTTATATGAAAAAATAAACATATGGTACCGAGTCTTTCATACATTATGTTATCTATGTACAGTATGTACATACATTGCATGTTGTATATGTCAAATGAAAAACAAATGTGAAAACTACAGCTAGCAATTAAAAATAAATTATTTAATTAAAAAAATTATATTATTAAGAACACAAAGTAATTCAATATTTTAAAAACCCGCAAAAAATCCGTTGGGTACCAATGCGGGTTTGGTAATTTATTTTTATATGCGGTGCGGGTTTGGTAATGAAAATTAAAACCCGCAATGGGTATGGTGCGGGTTTGGTAATTTATTTACATATGTGGGTGCGGGTTTGGTAATGGCAAACCCGCACCATACCCTACCCACTGTCATCCCTAGTGTGGACTGATGCTCATGATATCCTGTGCGTATCAAGATAGAATCCGTCAATCCTGTGTACAGGGCATATGCATCCTCACGTGTTTACGATCTAGTAAATCCATGGCCGTGGTATAACTTCAGAAATCAGTTTTGAGTGTTATTTAGAGATCGTAAATTGAAAATCGACTGTATTATACCGAACGGATTTGTCGTTATCATCTATATCTCAGGTATAATACGGATAGCCTGTGACGGAGGGATTATACATATGCAATGGCCTCGACTTGTATAGTTTAGCGAGATTATCCCTGGTCGTCATAATCCATGATTGGGTGGATTATGGACACGAAATTGGATTTCGTGACGGATAAACTTATACTTAGAGAGTCCCACAATATGAAGTGTACTCGTTAAGCACTTGGGCAACTCAAAATGAATAATACAGATTATTGATAATACTTCACTGGATTAAGTGAGTTAATTCGGATCGTTTAATCGGTTAAACGATAACACATGCAGTTAGGAAATTTTGTCCGCTAATAATTATTGTGTATTTGTATTTGATACATAATACGATTAAATACACATTTATTATTCGTGAAATGAGATTTTGACACATGCCATAAAGATATATATTTATTATTTAATGTAAATAAAAATACATATATTTGTGTAAATTAATTGTTTAATTATTTATAGTTAATAATTAAATAATTGACTTTTCCAACCTTATCCATTTATTATAATTGTTATGACAAATGTGGATTATAATTTGCACACATGGCATGGATTTAAATTACACTTTATATGTCCTAATTTGATTGGTTTATTATAAAGTGTAAATAGATATAATTGGATTAATTTTGGAAGGATAAAATGCCCCTAGATCAAACTTTTTCGGTCATATAAAATGGAATTAAAAATTGTTTTTGATCATCTTCTTCCATTGATGATGACCGACTCTCTCAACAAGAATAAGCCCTAAAATTTGCTTTGATGAAACCAGAAGAAGACTAAGGAAAATCAAGAAAAGTTTGGGATTTCAATGGATTAAAGGTAATCTACTAAACCCTAAACTTGAAATTTAGTTTCTTGCTTTCTTGAACTCTTAGAATGGTTCTAGGGTTCTTTAGTTTCTTGAATTTTGGGATTTTGTTGTTAGTTGGTGGATTGAAGGATTTATGCATGTGTGAAGGTGTATGAAATAGATTATTGTAAATTTAAGTTCAATTTATTGTAGGACAACTTGAGTTTCCATTCTAGATTTATTTATCCACTCTAAATAGCCTATAATTGTTCTTGGTGATTCATATGTGTGGTGACTTGATTTGGTTGTTGAATAATTTGATTAATCTTGAATAAATTGGTTTTAAAGCATGAAATTGTGAATTTTTGGTTTGCTGATCTGATCTTATAAAACTGGAAGTTTTGTGACATATTTTATGTCTTATGAATGTTATGGATGAGTTTTGGGAGTTGGCACAATTTCCGGAAAGTGTTTCTTACTTTAAAATAGCGAAAACGGCCAAAAACGGCGTTACCGAGTGGATTTTGAGCCAACTGGGTGACGGCTGTGAAAAAAGTGACTCCATTACTGTTCGGGCAGCCCATGAACTGCCCCGACACTATTGGATCTGACCTGGGTAGTTTCCATAAGTGTCAGGTAGTCGGTTCGGTCAAAAACGTGTTTTAGGCCATTTTGCGGAAAAACAGTTTTCGTAAAAGTTTCGCGAGTTTTCAATTATGTTTATATTAATACTTGATATTAAATAAATAGGTTTAGGTGAAATATGAATAAATTATTCATATTAGATATTGATTAATTTATTTGGTATTTTGAAAAAATTTTAAAATACGATTTCGCCCGAACCCGCACTTCCGCTGCGCCCATCGCCCAAAACCCCAACAAAAATGGTACCAGAGCCAGGTTTGATGCTTCATCCATTACATTATTCATGCTTGATATATGATATTTAATCCAATTTATTGTTCGCACATGCATGTAATCTAGATATGTTTCTTTACTTTTCAGTTTTACGCTAACGGAAAATGTAACGAAATTTAATAGTTAAATTGAGTCATATTTTCTTAGGTAGAATTGAAATGTTTAGAAAATGATTTAGATTAAATTCTGCATTGGATGTAGAAAAATCACCGCTTTTAAATATGGCTATAAAGTAACGTGTATTGGATACATGTTCCTAGGTCCGTCTTGTCAATACGGTTTATAGGTATTTTTCTATAAGTGCATCCGAGAACGTGCCAAAGCTGTGAGGGTGTAGGTATAGGATTATTATCCATACCGTTGTATATTGTTACTGGATAAATTCAAGTGAAAGTGGAAATCCTGAACGTGCCAAAGCTGTCAGGACTACACCGGTAGCTTGAGTTTGTCATTGACAAGTGTAGCCTTGATACGCCTCCCTGTGAACGTGCCAAAGCTGTCACAGCGAGAAACGGTCAGGACCAAAACAAGGAGTCACTGGCGAGTGATTGACAATGAGTTGTCTACCTAATGAATATACGTAGGCGAGAACGTGCCAAAGCTGTGAGTCGAAATATATTCATGGGATCCTACTCTCACTATGGAATTCGATTTGATTATTGAATTCCCGTTGTCCGTTGGGGATTACAGTATTACGTAAAGTAGTGGGAGACACTGCTGAGTTTAAAATCCATAACTTAAGCAGTGCGTAATTTTTTGGAATTTACTGCTTTGTTTTTCCTTGCATTCTATATTGTTTATAGATTTACAATTCTAATCCACTGCATAGTATATTACTTGAATATATAGGTTTTCTGACTTTACTTATGGTTGCGTAGTTCTAGAATAGGTTCTAGAAAGACAGTAGACTTAGATATAGTTAGATTAGTTAAAACCATCGGGAACTGTTGTTCCGATTTTCTTGAAAATCAAGATGGTTTGTGACTTAGTTTCTAAGTCGCGATTATGTAATCTAAATAGATATCTGCTTTAGGATATTTTTCTAGTTAGAATTTTTTTCTTATGCAGTAAGAATTGACACGAATTAGTTCATGTCTCGAGATTCTTAACTGGCATTAAGAAAACCCTTTTAGTATTTGTTTGTCTTTTAATGATGTTTCTTTGCTTTTAGTGACTTTTAGAAGTCACGTGTCTGACACAGTTTGCTAATCAATCATTTGCAATTGTTGTGAATAATTGAACGCAAATTATAAAGCTTAAAAAGGAGATATGAATAGTTGTGTATAGAGAATATCGATTCTCACAATACGACGACTATAGGTATTGGATACCGGATCTCCCGTCTAGTTAATTAAAATAATGTTGAATGACTGTTTTGATATTTGATATCAGAACTTGCGACTATTGGATAGTTACTTGTTCTGTATAAGCAGTTGTTACATATTTTAATATGACTAGTAGTGTCATTGATGAAAGATGAACATTAGGAAAAATATTCGGTAGGATAAATAACTTAGAACTGTGCTTTATGAGATTTTATCATAAAAGCATTGGATGCTTGATCCTTATGGTAAAGGATGGTCTGATATGAGTTCACACCACATATCATTAACCATTTAATGAATATTGTATTCAGGTTGTGATTAAATCTCATTTAACCGATGATTGTCATTGGACCACATATTTATTAGACTAATACATTGGATGTATGTAGTTTAATGAATTAGAAATTACCTATATAGTTTTCTTTACTTCGTAACGTAGTTAATGATTTGTCATGACTTGGTTACATATTTCAATTAGCGAATATGTTGAACGTCTTGAATGGTTCGAGAACTTTCGATATGTTTTCTGATAAAATGTGAATAGAATATTTTGAATGATTCAAAGATATTCTATTTGAAGTATTGAAAACTATAAAATTCATTGTGAGTCTTTGAATTGTTCGAAGATATTTGATATGATCAAATGCATGAATTTATGGCAATTAGTTCTAAGGATATTTAATGAATGTGATTCTTACTCAATATTAAACTTCCACGATTCCATTGTGATGGAATTGGTGAGTGGGAGTTATCGAATCTTATATGATTTGATTCGTTGATATTGAATGTTACCGAATTGTATTTTCAATACTCTTGGGGTTATGCTCCAGTAACACTAATTCATCCTTTTAATTTAGGTTCCATTTGTTTCTACAGTTATATATGATATGTATAGTAGAAAATTCGAATCTTGAAAAGTTTGAGAATTGAAACTTTCTTTTGTATAATGGTTATATAATTGAAAATACTTATGCCTCTGAGGTATGAGTGATAGGTTTATCATTTATTCTATTTAATAGAATATTGTATTCTATTTGATAGAATATCTTTTCTACAATCCCGAGTAATGAAATTGTTTTGTTACTTGGTGGTTGACATTGGATGTTGACGATTATAGAAAGGACTTGACTTACTGAAGTCAAATATGAGAATGATAAATTGTAATGGAACTACATAATTAATAAGATGAGAAGACCCTTAGACAACTTCCGTATAAGTACAATAGGATGTCAGAATCATTTACAAAGTATTTGATACTTGACGATTCTGTTGTTTTCTTATCGAAGAAAATTATCCTATAACTAATAGTGGGAGCGATATTTGATATCGACTTCGGAATTTGTCATTGAACCATGGATCTAACTTGTTCATGGCTTACTACGATCAAGTTTTGAACTTGATTAAGCTTTCATTATGAATAGTTCATAAAGTGTGCAAATTATTTGTGCAGCAAAAGCATAGTGAGCTTGATAAAGGTTTGACCTTTATAGTATGACAGTGAGTAGGTTATACTCAGTAGTCTATTGTAGATTCTGAGGAAGCTTGTCTCTAGTCGCACTGATTGAACGATTAAGGATCTGTTGGTTAATGTTAATATTAAACTATGATTTTGGCTGAAGAATGCAAAGTGACTTTCTTGAGTGATTTCTTCGAATGAGAGATCCGTCGTGATTTCTTAGTTTGAAGAGTTCATTCTTGATATACTAGCTTGTAGAGCCTATTGTAGACTCAATATAAGCTTTTCGGAAATTCTTGCCCTCTGATTTTGATATTAGTCAGATTGTCTGGTTTTATCGAAGTATAGAGAATACGTATTTGTCAGTAGGGTCAGTGGGAGCGTACAAAATTTCTTTCTAATATTACATATCCTAAGTCTTCTTTTCTCCGTGTAAGCAGTGGGAGCAGTCTCTGTTATATTTGATATAAAGTTTTGTTTATGATATAAAACTAAGAGACTTGTAAGATACTCCATTAGTCGCTCATTAGATATGATCTAATAAAGGACACAGTAAGACTATCTGTATGACAGTTAGTGTAACTGTTTGACAGTTAACGTGTCTTTTATATATATATATATAGTTTTCACCTTTCGTAAATGATGATTCCTTTTGTCGAAAATGAGATTGATTAGAATGTCTAGTCAATCTTATGTATCATTAAGATGATGACATAATGAATATTATATTATGTGCGATTATAGATATTAATTTAATCGTAATTGTTACGAGTTATTTTGATATATTGCAGACCATATGATGGTTCTAGAAACATGTTCTTTGTGATATTTGAGGTATTAAGAACGAGTTTCTTATTCATGGAGAATTTAATCTGCAACCATAAGATCAGATTAGTTTTGATTATAATTATGACATTAGATGGTCTATGTCATATAAAGTCAGAAAAGATGCAGCGGGAGAGTCACTGTTGATTCTACTGAACTAGTAGAATCAGTTGCAACTTTTGAAGTATTGACTTATGAAGTTGTAAAGTGACCTCAATGATTAGAAGTGTTGATATTAGTTTTGTGTTTGCGGTTGTCTTAAAGTATTTGGATTTGATTTCTAAATACATAGACAACTCAGTAGCTATAGCACAATACTGATATAGCATCTGAGTCATATTGATGTGGAATTTGGATTCTACAAAATATGAATGATGCTGGCTTAGGAAAACGGTTGGGTTTGTTTGACAGACTCGATTTGTTAAAGTTCATATTAGTTGACATTGGGAAGCGCGCTATTAGTTGTATATCCTTAAATAAAGTTCCTGGTCAAGATTTGCTAACACGGGTCGGTTAGTAAAATCCGCTGGGACCAGTACATGTCGTATCTCGTGACTTGGTCCGATGGTTTATCCTAGTGAACCATGAGTCTCGGGAGACTCGTATAGACATGTGGGTGTTTATTTGATAAGACATTGAACGACTTGTTAGGGTTGGTGCTCTGAGCTCCAATCCGGATCGTATTTATGTCTAATTCATGAATACAAGCAATATATTTTTCCATAATATTACTAATTTAATGGAAGTACCTCTTGTCTTTTATATACGTATTCGATCTAATTTCGATTAGATTGAAACTAAATTTAGTTTAGTGATATGTATATATATTAGACAAAGACCCCCGGATTTACAACATAGTGCGCAGTTACAACATAGTTTGTAATTGACATTGGGAAGTGTCATTATAAGTTGTATATCCTTAAATTAAGTTCCTGGTCAAGATTTGCTGACACGGGTCGGTTAGTAAAATCCGTTGAGACTAGTACATATCGTATAACGAACTTGGTCCGATGGTTTATCCCAATGAACCATGAGTCTTGGGAGACTCGTATAGACGTGTAGGTGTTTATTTGATAAACACTGAACGACTCACCGAAGATTTCCTAATAGATGGTACACCAATGTCAATAGGAATCTTCTCGGGTTGAGTAGCATAGTGATCATTTGACTTGAGATACCACTGTGGATATATTAGTTATCCTTCACACTTAGATGGCAGTCACGTCACCGATCTATTTAGATCAGACCTCCGCCTGTTCGTTGGGTGTGGACTCATGCTCATGATATCCTGTGTGTATCAAGATAGGATCCGTCAGTCCTGTGTACAGGGTATAGGTAGTCCATTATATGATTAGCAATCTGTTAAATCTATGGCCATAGTATACTTCGGAAATGAGTTCCGAATGTTATTTAGAGATTGGTAATTGATACGTTGACGAGATTATTCTTATAGAGATTTGACGTTTTCATCTATATCTCTGGGATAATTCGGATACCTGTGACGGAGGGATTATACGTATGCAGTGACCTCGACCTGTATGATTCAGCGAGTTTATCTGTGGTCGTCATAATTTACGGATGGGTAAATTATGGACACGAAATTGGATTTCGTGACGGATATGCTTGAATCTAGAGAGTCTCACTAATGAAATATACTCGTAGAGCACTAGGGCAACTGTTATGAATAATACTGATTATTTATAACTCGTTTAACGGTTAAACGAAAAATACATGCAATCAGGACCTGATCGTCATTCCTGAATTAATGTGTATTTGTATTTAATATTTGATATTATTCAATACACATTAATTAAATATCAAATTGTGATATTTAACATATATCATTAATATGTGTATTTGAGATATTTAATGTAAATATAATACATATATTTGAGATATTTATATTTATTATTTAATTATTTAATTGTTAAATAATTAATTAATTAATATTACAAATATCTTTGTAATGATTTATGCTTTATTAAAGTTGGAAATGGCTTGATACCATTGGCACACATTTTGATTTACTTTATTAAAGTTAAAGTGTTAACTTTATTAATTAAAATGTGGACTAATGAAAATTGAACAAAAAATCAATAATTGTTATTATTTTATTGTCAATTCGGCCATGAGAAATTAATTAACAAAATTGTTTTGTTTTTCATTTTCTATCGCTACACAAGTTTTACAAATATTTACAAAGAAAAGTTTGAGAGAAAAGTGAAGGAAAAATGGAAAAACTCAATCAAAGCTTGGAATTTGTAAGTTTTCTTAACTTTCTTCAACTAAGAAATTGTTTCCATGTATCTAGGCTTCAATTTGTGATGCTTAGAATTTTCTCTACTCTTTTATGTATGTAATTACATGGTTTTAAACTTGTTGAAAGATGTTGCATGTGTGTATGAACAAGTATGCTTATAAATGGTTATTAAGCATTCTTTTGATTAATTAGTAATCATGTTGTCATTCTAGAGTTGCTTAGCCATTCATAATGACCTAGAATTGTTCTTGAGTGTTTCATGATGGTGAGACTTGATTGGTGTGGTATTGGATTGATTAAAGTGTTGAATTTTATCAATTTAGTGTAAATTGCCCAATTTGAGTAATTTATGAAATTAGGGTTCTTAACCCACTCAAATTTTGGGGCTTTTCATATATATGTTATAATTTGATGTATATTTGATGTGCGTCAAATTTGGGATTGATTGGATTTGATCTTGATGTGTTTTGAACAAATTGGGCCAAATTGCAATTAATAAAAGTTCTGGGCTGTTTTCGTAATTCTGGAAAATTACTGGGCAGTTTGCGCAAATCTGAAAAAGTTTCTGGTTTTGTTGCAAAATTGTAAAAATTATTTTGGGATTGATTTTGAATCAATTAAATATGTAATTGACATATTTAAAACTAAATGATTAAATTACAAACTTTTGAGGTCTTATTGCAATTAATGATAAATCTGATTTTTCTGATAAAATTCAGTTTTTTTTTATTATGAGTAATTAGAATAAATTAGTTTATTTTAATTGCCAAGAAAAATATTTATCGGAAATTATTTCGGAGTGAAAATACGCGAAAATGGTGAAAAACGGCGTTATCCATGAGCATTGGTTGGTCGGTTCGGTCGGAAACGCGTTTTATGCTATTTTGTGAAAAACGTTTTCGTAAAAGTTTCGTTGTATTTCAACATTATTTATATCGTTATATGATATCGAATAAATATGTTCATGTGAAATATGAATGAATTATTAATATTGGATATTAAATAATTTATTCATAAGTTTAAAAATTTTAAACTACGATTTCACCCGAACCGCGCTCCTTCCGCTGCGCCTCCCTGTTTAGACCCCAACAAAATGGTATCAGAGCGAGTCTGATCCTGGACGCCCGATATGAATAGCCCTTTAAAATTCAATGTTTAGTTTAATCATTCATTTATACATGCATGTGTTTATTTAATTTGATTAAATAAAGTAAAAGCATCTTTTGTTGGAAAATCCCCGATTTAAATAAGGTTTTAAGAAAGTGACTAGTATTAGGAATACTTGTTTCTTCGTCCGCCTTGTCAATACGGATGTAAATGTTTTCATGATGCTATGGCTGTAACGTGCCAAAGCTGTGCAGTTATAGTTGAAGGTAGTTCATTTGCGCCGGTAGAACTTATATGATAAGAGACAAATTCAAGTGAAAATGGAAATCCTGAACGTGCCAAAGCTGTCAGGACTACATCGGTAGCTTGAGTTTGTCATTGACAAGTTTAACCTTGATACGCCTCCTTGTGAACGTGCCAAAGCTGTCATAACGAGAAACGATCAGGACCGAACCTAGGAGTCACAGTGAGTGTGATTGACAATGAGTTGTCTACCTAATGAATATACGTAGGCGAGAACGTGCCAAAGCTGTGAGTCGAAATATATTCATGGGGTCCACTTCCCATTATGGAATTCAATTTAATTATTGAATTCTCGTTTCCGTTGGGGATTACGGTATTACGTAAAGTAGTGGGAGGCACTGCTAAGTTAAAAATCCTTAACTTATGTGGTGTGTAATATTATGTAAATTGTCGCTCATGTTGTTCCTTATTCTATTTGTTTGATAGAATTAAACTTTTATCCACTGCATGCATATTATATATATGTTTTCTGACTTTAATTATGGTTGCAGATTTCTAGAATAGGTTCTAGATTAGAATAGATATTGATATAATCCTTCTAGACAGAATAGTTTCTTATGCAGTAAAGATTGACATGAATTGGTTCACGTCTCGAGATTCTTCACTGGCATTAAGAAAACCCATTAGGTATTTGTTTATCTAATAATGACGTTTCTTAGCTTTAGTGACATTCAGAGGTCATATGTCAGACACTATTTGTTTTTCGATTATTTGCAAATGTTGTAAATAATTTGAAAGTAAATAATAAAGCTAAAGAAAGAAGATGCGTATAGTTGTGTATAGAAAATATTGATTTTCATAATACGACAACTGTAGATATTGGATATCAGATCTCCCGTCTAGTTATTTAAAATATAGTTGATGATTGTTTCGATATTTGATATCAGAACTTGCGACTATTTGATAGTTACTGGTTCTTTGTAAACAGTTGTTACATATTTTAAAACCACTAGTAGTGTCATTAACGAATAGATAAACATTAAGAAAAATATTCGGTTAAGTAAATAACTTAGAACATTATTTATGAGATTTTATCACTTAAGTATTGGATGCTTATTCCATATGGTAAGGATGGTCTGATATGAGATCACTCCACATATCCTTATCCATTTAACGAATATTGTATTCGGAAAGTGACTAAATCTCATTTAACCAATGACTGTCATTAGACCAGAAAATTTATTAAATTGATACATTGGATGTATGTAATTTAATGAATTGAAAATTGCTTAAGGTAGTTTTCTTTACTTTACTTAGTCAATGACTTAGTTTTTACGTGTTTCTGATGACGCAGATAGAATATTTTGACTTGTTCAAAAATATTCGATCTAAAGTTTGAAAATTGTATCTTTAAAATTCATCGTGAATCTTTGAATTGTTCAAAGATGTTTGATACGATCAAACATATGAATTTATGGCAATTAGTTCTAAGGTTATTCGAAGAATATAATTCTTACATCAATATTATTCTTCCACGATTCCATATTGATGGAATTGATTGATGGAAGAAATTGAATCTTATATGATTTGATTCGTTTGATATGAGAGTTACCGAATTAGTTTCAATACTCTTGGGGTTATGCTCCAGTAACACTAATTCATCATTTTAATTAATGTTCCATTAGTTTCTACAGTTACGTATATGATATGTATTAGTAGAAAATTCGAATCTTGAAATGTTTGAGATTTGAATCTATCTTTAATAATGGTTGTATAATGATTTTACTTGACTTGCACCTCGAGTACGATAGTTTATCATTTATTTTATTTAATAGAATATTGTATTCTATTTGATAGAATATCTTTTCTACGATCTCGAGTAATAAAATTGTTTATTACTTAGTGTGTAACATTGGATGTTAACTATTGTAGAAAAGACTCTTGACTTATTAAGTCAAATACGGTGATAAACTGTAAATGGAACTACATAATTAATAAGATGAAAATACCCTTTTATTACTTCCATATAAGTGCTATAGGATGTCAGAATCATTAGCAAAGTATTTGATACTTAATGATTTTGTTGTTTTCTTATCGAAGAAAATTATCCTATAACTTATAGTGGAAACGATATTTGATATCGATTCCGGAATTTAGCATTAGACCATAGATCTAAGATTGTTCATAGCTTACTACGATCAAGTTTGGAACTTGATTGAGCTTTTATTATGAATCGTTCATAAAATGTACAAATGGTTTACGCAGCAAAAGCACAGTGAGCTTATTAAAGGTTTGACCTTTATAGTATGACAGTGAGAAAAGTTATACTCAGCAATCTATTGTAGATTCCGAGGAAACTTGTCTCTAGTCGCACTGATTGAACAATTTAGGATCCGATGGTTAATAATGATATTAAATTGTACATTTTAGCTAAAGAATACAAAGTGGCGTTTGAATGGTTTCTTCAGATAAGAGATCCATTGTGAGTTCTTAGTTTGAAGAATTCATTTTGGAATGGCCCTGGAGTTTGTATTATGCTAATATTACAATTTAGTATATTAGCTTATAGAGCCTATTGTAGACTCATATAAGCTTTCTGGAAATTTGTGTTTCTAATTTTGATATTAGTCAGATTGTCTGATTTTATCAAAGCATAAAGAATACATATGGGATTGAAGGGTTAGTGGGAGCGTACATATTTCTTTCTAGTATTTTACATCATAATGACATTGTCATTATTAATGTAATAATGAGATATTTATGTAAAAAGGTTTACCTCAGTCTTATTTTCTCATTTAAAGCAGTGAGAGTAGTCTCTATTATATTTGATATAAAGTTTTATATAAGATATAAAACTAAGAGACTTGTGAGATGCTCCTGGACGCAACAAGACTATCTGTATGACAGTTAGTATAACTGTTTGACAGTTAGTGTGTGTCTTATGTATAGTATTCATCTTTCATAAATGATGATTCCTTTTTCGAAAGAGATATTGATTAGAATGTCTAATCAATCTTATGCATCATAGGATGATGGCATAATGAATACTATATTGAGTGCGATTAGAGATATCAATTTAATCGTAATTGTTACGAGTTATTTTGATATCCTCTAGACCATAAGATGAGTCTTGAAACATGTTCTTTATTATCTTTGAGATATTAAGAACAAGTTTCTAATTAATGGAGAATAAATCCGCAACCATTAGGGTTAGATTAGTTTTGAGTCTAATTATGACGTTAGACAGTCTACGTCATAAAGAGTCAGAAAAGATGCAGTGGGAGTGTCACAGATGATTCCACTACAAGAGTGGAGTTAGTTGTAACTTATGAAGTATTGACTTATGAAGTTGCATAGTGACCTCGAAGATTAGAAGTTTGTTATTAGTATTGTGTTTGCGGTTGTCTACAAAGTATTTTGGATTTGATCCATAAATACTTAGACAATTTAGTAGCTGAAGCACAATGTTGATATGGCATCTGAGTCATATTCTGTAGAACTTAGTTTCTACAAAAATATGAATGATGCTTGCTAAGGAAAATGATTGTGTTTGTTGGACAAACTCAATATGTCATAGCGGGCTTACTTGTTGTTACCTACCTCTTGAGCGCTAGGTGAGTTCTTGAGGGCCATGAGTATGTGATACACATTAGGATGTGTATATGATACCATGGATTGGCATTAGAGCAAGTGGGAGAAATTGTTAGGGTTGGTGCTCTGAGCTCCAATCCGGATCGTATTTATGTCTGATTCATGAATACGAGCAATACATTTTTCCATAATATTACTAATTTAATGGAAGCACCTCTTGTCTTTTATATACGTATTCGATCTAATTTCGATTAGATTGAAACTAAATTTAGTTTAGTGATATGTATATATATTAGACAAAGACCCCATGATTTACAACGTAGTGCGCAGTTACAACATAGTTTGTAATTGACATTGGGAAGTGTCACTATAAGTTGTATATCCTTAAATTAAGTTCCTGGTCAAGATTTACTGACACGGGTCGGTTAGTAAAATCCGTTGAGACCAGTACATGTCGTATATCGGACTTGGTCCGATGGTTTATCCCAATGAACCATGAGTCTTGGGAGACTCGTATAGACGTGTAGGTGTTTATTTGATAAACACTGAACGACTCACCGAAGATTTCCTAATAGATGGTACACCCATGTCAATAGGAATCTTCTCGGGTTGAGTAGCATAGTGATTCTTTGACTTGAGATACCACTGTGGATATATGAGTTATCCTCCACACTTAGATGGCAGTCACGTCACCGATCTATTTAGATCAGACCTCCGCCTGTTCGTTGGGTGTGGACTCATGCTCATGATATCCTGTGTGTATCAAGATAAGATCCGTCAGTCCTGTGTACAGGGCATAGGTAGTCCATTATATGATTAGCAATCTGTTAAATCTATGGCCATAGTATACTTCGGAAATGAGTTCCGAATGTTATTTAGAGATTGCTAATTGATACGTCGACGAGATTATTCTTATAGAGATTTGACGTTTTCATCTATATCTCTGGGATAATTCGGATACCTGTGACGGAGGGATTATACGTATGCAGTGACCTCGACCTGTATGATTCGGCGAGTTTATCCGTGGTCGTCATAATTTACGGATGGGTAAATTATGGACACGAAATTGGATTTCGTGACGGATATGCCTGAATCTAGAGAGTCTCACTAATGAAATATACTCGTAGAGCACTAGGGCAACTGTTATGAATAATACTGATTATTTATAACTCGTTTAACGGTTAAACGAAAAATACATGCAATCGGGACCTGATCGTCATTCCTGAATTAATGTGAAAAATACATGCTCATGAGCCAACCAGGTGACGACTGTGAAAACAGTGACTTCGTTACTGTTTGGGTAGCCCATGAACTGCCCCGACACTATTGGATCTGATCTGGGCAGTTTCCATAAGTGTCGGGTAGTCGGTTCGGTCAAAAACGTATTTTAGGTCATTTTGCGGAAAAACGGTTTTCGTAAAAGTTTCGCGAGTTTTCAATTATGTTTATATTAATACTTGATATTAAATAAATAGGTTTAAATGAAATATGAATAAATTATTCATATTAGATATTGATTAATTTATTCGGTATTTTGAAACAATTTTAAAATACGATTTCGCCCGAACCTGCACTTCCGCTGCGCCCATCGTCCAAAACCCCAACATTGTGGACTCAGTGAGTAGATACCAAAGAAAAAAACAAATCACAAGAAACATGTAAAACATGTTTATAAAATGATTTTCATGCATGCATCATCAAAAACAAAACAAGCACTCAACGCCCAAGTCGTGCGCACAGACTGAGCAAGGAACGAACGATCCCTTGCCGAAAAGGTAGCGGGTCATACCATTTCAGATGGATGAGACCCTAACGATCACCCCGGCAGAAACGTATGATGAGTTATAAAAAAACAAAACAAACATACACCGATCGTTGGTGCGGAAACATAATAATGGCCGATCATCTCATCGGAAACATACCAAGAAAACATAAATCGATCACTGAGACGGAAACATATAATTATAATGCATATTCTTTAACAAGTCAAACTCAATGCAAATCATAAATTAAAACATTAAAACTTGTGAAACTTAAACAAAGAAAACATAAAACGAGGCATCTACTCACAGTGATATGCTGTAGATGATTACTGGGAAGTAGGCGGTTCATTGAGCTGTCGATCTACAATATGATAAGAATGGTAAGATCTTTGACTTGATTTCTTGGTAAGATCTCTGTGCTGTGCATGAAAAATGGAGATGAAAAAAAGAATGACGGTGAGTTGTAAGGACCGGTAGTTCTTAGTACTGCCTACAGTAATATCGTTACGTAAGAGACGAAGGCATGTAAAATAAATTAGGATGAGACTCAAATATGCTTATGAAATGAATTTGGAGATGATCGGTAAATTTCTCGAAGTCCCGGGACGAGACTGTACCGCGTTACCTTTGGACTGCCCATAGTATTTGGGGCATAATTTTTCATGCGACCTCTGATTTTTAT